>MU380284.1:0-106440 GCA_022495085.1 Xylaria sp. FL1042
AAGGTTTTATATATAAATATTAAATATAATTTTTATTAAACTAAAATAAAAAACTTATTTTAATATTTTTAATTTTATTAATTAAATAAAACTAAACTTAATATATTAAATAAAGCTAAAAAAATATTTTAAAAAAATAAAACTAATATATTATAATATTTATATAAAGATTTTTAAAAATATTATATATAATAAAACTAGTTTTATTTATAATAATCTTTTTTTTTATATTAATATAAGAATTAAAAGCAAAGCTAGACTAAAATAATAATTTTTTTATTTACGTTGCATTAAAATATATTATTACCGGTAACTAATATAAATTAAAATAATATATTAAATATAAATCTTAAATAAAACTATTTATAAGATTATAAAATATATACGCTTTTATATAGCTGCTATATAATAAAAATATAAAATTTTTAAAATTATAATAGATTTTAAAAAGCTGCTTAAAAGCTAGATTAAAGAATTTTTTTATATAATTAAAACATTTATAATAAATATAAGCTTTAAAAATAGCAATAAAAATATTTTATTTTTTATATTATTTATTTTTAGCTTTTTAAAATAATTTATGCAGTTATTAAACCTAAGGTTAATTTATAAAAATTTTATTTATAAAGTTTATATAATTAATATTAAATGCACGCTTATTATAACTTATATATTTTTATTATTATTATTTTATTTAGCTTTTTTTTTTTTTCGGTATTATTATTATTGCTATTATTTATTGCTAGCATAATTAATATAAAAGTAATAACTATAAAAACTATTAATGCTATAATTATAAGCTATAGTTAAGCTTAAAACTAAACCGTTAATAAATTATTTTTGTTAACTTTTTAATCTGCTGCTAAAGCAGTAAAATCGTTAAATATTAGTTAAGCAACTAATGCTTATTATTTACTATTTTAAAAATAACCTTAGCGTCGCTTTAAAAGCATATTATATTAAAATATATAAAAATAAATTAATATAATAAATAAAATAAACTAAAAATAAGATAAAATTAAGAAAATAAATAATAAATATTATATAGCTAAAACTAATTTTTTAAAAATTAGCGGCAGCTAGAAAAAAAAAAAAAGAAAAAAAAAAAAAATATAAAACCTATTATTATTTATATAAGCAAATAAAAATAAAAAGATTTTACTATAAAAGCGGTATATTACTAATATAGTTTATAATATTAACATAAAACAAGATATTTATATATTAATATTAATAAATACTTTTTATTTATTTATGCGTATATTTATATATATATTATACTTATAAATTAATTAATTATTATTATATAAGCTAAAAATAGCTTATTAAAAAAAAAAATAGTTGTTATAAGTTAACTTAAATAAAATATAAAAGATATAAAATAAATATATATAATATATTAGTTAATATTATAACTTATATATATATATTACTTATAAAAAAAACTTAACCTAGATTTTTTTTTTTTTAAGCTTTAATTTTATAATACATTTATTATAAGATCTTATAATATTATACTTAACTTAATATTACCTTATTTATCTTAATAATTATAAAAAATAGTTAAAAATAAAATATTTAAATAATTTTAAACTTAAAAAAAAGCAATAGTTTTAAAATTTTAATTTTTTTTTTTTTTAAAAATAATAAGCAAAAATAATTAATTTTAAAAATTAACTATTTTTTTTTTATATTTAAGCAAAAAACTAAATATTTAATTAAAGTTATTTTTTATTTAAGCTTATAAATTTAAATAAATTTTTTAATAAGCAAAGTATTAATTAAAAATAAAAGATTTTTTTAGCTTTAAAATAAAATCTAAAATAAAAAGTAATTATAAAATAATAAATAATTTTTTTTAATAAAAATTAAAAAAAATATTAAATATAAAATAAATAAAATAAATAAACAATTATATTTAAAGCTAAATTTAAATAAGCATTAATAATATTTATATATATTTAATATTATTAACTAAAAGTTTATAATAAAATAAAAAAAAATATATATAATAAAATAAAATTTAATAATAAATAAAGCAAAAAAAATATAAAATTAATAAAAATAAATACTTTTTATTTTTTTAATTTATTTATATTTTTTTAAACTTATTAACCTAAGCCGATAATAAAATATAAAAAAAAAAAAAGTTTAATAAGTCGTAAATTATTAAAATTTAATTTTTTTTAATATAAATAAAGAAATTTTTCTTAAAAAGCTTAATTATATAAAATATATTTTTAATTTAATATATTTTTTAATTTAAAACTAGTTTATATTTAATTTAGTTTTTATTTATATATATAAATAATAGCTTTATAAACTTAAGACTTAGCTTTATTAAATATTTTATATAAACTTTATATTTAAAATATAAAAAGAATTAATTAAAACAATTTCACTTTATATTAAAAAGCCGCAGTAAAAAAAAACCGCGCAAAAAGATATAAAAGCGTTAGCTTTTACCAAATATTAGGTCTTAAAAATAAAAGAAAGGTATAGTTGTTGTATTAATAAAAGCTATTTAACTAGCTAGGAAAATAAGTATAGTAGGGGTTAGGCCACCCCACAGCCCCACAGTTTCGTGAAATATAAGCCCCCGAATTGGAAATAACACCATTTCTTTAGTAACATGACGCCATATACTATAGTCTTGTGGGAGATCTTGTCTTTATTAACTGGCCTCATCGACTTAATAATTACTGGCAGAAAGCGTTCGATCCGCGCGGCAGTTGCCCTGGATGTTTTGCTGTAGGAGCAAGCCGACGATGAGCACATGTGTAATATAATTAAAGTAAGAAGTTAGAGGGAAAGTAAACTGGCCAACTTACTCACAGTTCAACGTAACCGCCCGGAAACATTGAAATTTGTTTACCTATAATGCCACTAGATAGTCCTTCTTAGGAAATCCTGTGTCGAGAGTTAGATGCTTCAGGATCTCCCTAGGCAGGGGAACGCCGGCTTCATCAATCTCACGGAGCCGCTTGATGCTTGCTGCTCCCGCATGAGACCATTCGCCTGAGAGCCCAAAGTTGTCGGTGCTTAAATCGCTAGATGAATCAAAAAATCTTTATTGGACAAATGCCCTGTGTCCAAACCAGCATACCGGACGACTCGCTAGGTCGTATGAACGCTCAGGGAAACGGTGTATTTAGCTCGAGGTGACTTAAAGAAATGGCTGAGTTAGGTGACTTGATGCGTTGGGGGTTCGGGGGGATTTCTTGGGTTGCGTCAGATTGTGTTTCGATGGTTAAGTGGGTGAGGGCGGGCATATTAAGTCTGACCACAGGCAATTTCCTAGTTTTCGTAACGTGGTGCGTTGTTTCCTTCATCTCTGAATATGCGACGGCCTGCACCATGTACTAAGCCCTTAGATTGGTTCGCGTACTTGCACTGTCGATGTCGATGGTTTGATGTCGAATGGTAGTCTTAACAGGGCAATAGCCGGTCAGCTATGTATGTGTGCAAGATATAGTGGAAGTTACGGGTTGCATCTTCCACCACCAGCTGCGGCTGCACGGCCGTAGCTGCGGTGTGCTGGCTCCCAGTGAGCAGCGCCCGGTTAGCTCAATCGGTAGAGCGTGAGACTCTTAATCTCAAGGTTGCGGGTAAGCATACAATGAGATCAACATAACAATTATTCACGTACTAACCCGGGCGCTTCAGGTTCGACCCCCGCATCGGGCTCAATTCCCCATGCGTCCCAGTCAACTGGGACTTGCAACCAATTTTTTCCTCTTTTTTTTCTCGATTTTTTACAAATTTTTTTTTTTAGCATGGTCGCAGCCCGGGAGTCGGCGGAACGGTGTGGGGCTATAGACCGGAGGCTGGTCCGACTCAATCCACTTGTAGCCACCTGCTAACAGCTGTCCATATAAAACCCCGAGCTTTGGCATTTTTAGTATAGTAGTTGCATTCCGGGAAACTTTTCTCATTTTTCTGTCATATTTAACATTTTGCTTGACTGGTCTTTATAAGTGGAAGGGAGAAGGAGATTTTTGTTGCGTATTTGTCATTAGGCACAACCTACATCTACATAGCTGTGTTCTCATTCTAGATCATGCAACGCCAATGATTGGTTTCTCACACTTCTGCGGGAGGATATCGACAGTTATGAAATATAAATCATGCTGTTATCGTTGCCTTCTGGTTGTCTTCTCGCGGTTTAGCGCAACGTATAACCAAGCGAGAAGCCGTTTTAACTTCCTAACTAATTTTGGCCGTAGTCGGGAAAAGCAACTACAAAGCTTGCGCAAGCAAGGTGTGTCTGGGATTCAAGTTTGAACTAGGAATGATAGAGTGTAATATGAGTCACGTATTGTTTCGGGTTGTTTCAATCAGATATGCCACTATCGTTAATTTTGTCGTTCTCCCTTTCATGTCTCTCGCTCAAAGACAAAAATTGGCATGCGAATTATGATAGAAGAGGTTGTGGTGAAGCTAGCGGCAAATGGAGTATTCCGGCGATGTATTCTCACTGTTGTTAGGGTCGTCGCCGAGACGAGGAGAACCATCTATTCGCACACTTAAGGACATCTAAACGTATAAGGAGACTCCTTGTTGAAGATGTCATATTATCGAACCCCCTTTCGGGTTCGTCAAATTTTCAAATGAACACCGCTTTCTACCGAATAGTGACTTCAATTGAATACTGCTGCATGATGCGCGTAGATCTGCCAACAGATATTTGATTATAAATACTTTGTAATCGCAATCCGTCTAGCTGTTACAGCAACCAGCGTACTCTGCTCATTCCTAACAAGATTCTAATGTTTTACGCATCCAAGAGCCAATGTCTCGATCTACCTGTATGCCATTACGCACCTGCCTGAGTTCACTATAGCTTTCTAAAACAATGTTTAAATCGTGATTTAAAATAAAACTATTACATTACACAATTTTTGGTTTAAGGGAAGCCACATGGAAAAACTTGGGTGTCCTTAAGTAGTAGTTATAGAATATGCATCTAATTCATCCTTGTCAGTACTTTACAGGGTGAATGAGTAATGCATTCTAACATTATCAGCTATGAAAGATTTCAATAATCCTGCAATATTATCCTATTACGTTTGTGTTAGGTCATTGCCTTCACCTCCGGTTATGCAATGATGTCGGTATTAATATTATTATAAAAAAAGGAGGCAAAGTGTCCATCAATAGAGAATTGGCAGACGAAGATGGTCCCAGCGCTTCGCGCAATGACAATGGTTACAACATAAACATTACTTAACAGCTGAATGAGTGCTAACAGATACCGTCAAGTTTGGTTCTATTTGTATGACGATCATGAGTTGATGGCGTCACTTCGGGTTACCAATGTGCCTTGAGCTCTGCCTCATACAATCAATCGAATTGTTCAGCGACATGCGCTGATATTTGTATACAATGGAGGCCATTCTGCCTATGATCTGCGTTTTAGGAGGCTTCGACACTGGGTTTATGCTGGGCTAGACTCGAGCAGAAACGGCCACCGAGGTCGCAGCCCAGCCGGCCGGCTAAGATAATCACATAGTTTGTATTTCAGATATGACTCGTTGGACACTGGGCCTTGACCATAAAGGCCGATCCTGCTCTTCGGTGAGAGTCCGAGTCATGATGAGTTGGCAGTCATTGTGCATTGAAAAGGCCAGAGCTGGGAAATGAGGGCGCCGCTTTGATGCTCCTCTATTATTCAATGGTGAAATGTGATTGGACGAGACCGAATGCCCGATAGGGGTATTAGTGACAGGTTGCTCTTCGACTTTAAATCCAAATCCGGCCACACATATTACCATGAGGGAGGTCTTGAGAGGTCGGGCCTGGTGGTCGTCTCGTAAAAGCTATGTGCAAAGAGAAGACTGATCCTTTATGGGCGTGTTCCTAGCGTCTTTTAGTACCCATATCGCCCCCAGTGACAGCGTTGTCCCTCTTGGACACCAACGTATATGCACCGATTTGCTCTCTTCAGCGTTGTGACGGCGTCTGCTTCAATATCATAGGAGAGGATAGAAAGTGACTACCGTGGTGAGACGAGTGCCGAAAGATGTTCCGTGTCGTTGCTCCCGGTCGAAAATCACATGACGGTCATGTTTCCCGGACCCGTGCAAGCTGCGAGTACCCACCGACAGCACCCACACTGGGATGAATGCGCAGTACTACTAGGAGGTAGTTACCTAGGCGCAACTGTGAATTACTTTATGCTGTTACATACTACTGTACTTACTTAGTACTTACTTACTATTAGCATGAGTATGTACAGTAATGGCGAGGACAACGGGGTTATCAGTAAGTAACTAGAGTCGTGTTTTGTAGTACTACATATATAGTATACGTAGATGACGCTAGATGGTCGAGATTGTGCGTAAATGGGTGCTTGATTAGGAAAAGTCGACGATACTACTTCGAGTGAAGAGCAGCCCAAAAATAATGGGAAGTATCGGTAGTGTAGCACATCATGGAGCTACGCTAGTACGTATTGGGATAGTAGCCGGGGGAAGAGCAAAGTGCATGCAGAGGGCGTGCCAGCGGGTGGTCTATGACGTCCTGATTGGTCGGACGCGTCGCGAGCCCATTGAATGGAAAAACAACACGACGCGTCCAAGTCAATGGCGCCCCTCCCTTAATGGCCCCCTGTTCCACCAATCCGGAATCACTCTACGCGCCGGCCGTCCCTCGTCCAATCGCTTACTCCCACCTCATTAATCCCAGACGTTTTTCGCACTCTCGTACGAGCTGATCCTTTGGGTCGCACATTGCATCACACCACGAGCCGTTACTACGCCAGACCTCTGCGAAGATAACACCGTTGCTGGGATGAGCTAACAAAAGAAGCGTGTGCACACACCAAGAAGGGATAGGTATCAAGACTGGAGAGGATACGATAGACTCAGCCAGCCAACCAACAAACAAAGTGTAATAAAAAAAAAAAGGCAGAGGGAGGCAAGAGAGAAAAGCCGTTGATTGAAATCTCGAGCGACCGCCGTTTCTAACTGTCCTGAACGGGCGCCATCTACATCTGCCTGCTTCACCTCTTCTTGTCTCGGCTCAAACAACGTCGGCCTTTCCGCGCCTACTGAATCAATCGGCTTACACTAGTTCTGTCGAATCGCTTGTTAGCCCTTAAGCATACTCTCTTCCTCTTTGTTCGTCTTACTTCGGCTCCCGAAATCCCATACATCTATCTCCGCGCCTTGTACACACACTCACCTGCCTGCCTCCTAAATGAAATGAACAGCACCATCACCGACCAAGACTTGCGTTGAACGGCCCTGGTTATCTCACCTACACTAGAAGATAGGGATTGATTGAGTACCCAGGTGCATTTCCCAAATCTCCGTCAGTTGGAACATCTAATCAACGAGCTGGGTCCTCAACTGTCAGTCTGTCACAGGCTACCCAGCGTCACCACCCAACCAGACCGTCTCTGCCGACTTTAATCGGCTCCACTGCTTGCACCGGGTTCTTGTCCACTGATGTCCGGGTATCCACAGACGCTATAGTGGTGTATCTCGTGCTTACCATCATCGTGTCAGCCCAGAGCCGCTCTGGACCAATCCCCTCCCACTCTGAGCTGCTTCTGCCGTGGACCCGACTCCACCAGGCTCCACTTCTTGCTGCGCCCCGCTAGAGTTCCACTGCTGAGTTGGCGCACTAAGCCCTGCTTGGTCTTCCATTTCACACTCTCAGCTTGTTCAGTTCCATTCTTCCTGCCTCTCGGGGCTTTCAATAGAATACCTCCTTGCGAGACAGGGCATACCCACCCGGTCTCCCATCTGCAACTGCCCATCCTACCTAAACTTGCTTTTCAGCGGGTGGCCTACGCTATCTATCTCTCTCCCTACCTTAACCTATCTGTACGTACCGTGACTGCCCTCTGCCTAGACTCTTTACACTACCTAGACTCTCCTGCATTCGCCTTTGCATACCCGGCTGTCACTCACTTCTTCCCCCAGATCTTGACGATCTAGCTCCCCCCTCCCTTTCGTCTTTCATCTTCTCCCATCCTAATTTGCCTGCTACCCATCATTGTCATTACTACCTACATGTGTTACAACCTGCCAACAAGCCATCCTTTCCGACCATTTCGCAATATACAGCACTCATATAAGCGTTTTTGGATTTCGGAACACGAACTCACTCGTAGAGAATCCTTTCTAGCGATACCCACAGCGCACGACAGTCACCCTGGCTTCACGTCTCCACTGCTCATCTAAGCACCGTTTCTGACCCAGGTGAGTCTCATGCTTTCTGTCAAAATTACATGTCGTCATGGAATACCATAGACGGCTTCACAGTCTTGCCACAAATGACTTTGCATGTCTTCTACTGCCACCTCGCTGACTCTCACACAAGCAGGATATAACCGGCGCCGACGAATTACCTCCCACTTCCCCATCACGCCTGGCCAAAATGGCCAGACCGACGCGTTTTGCGGCATCCAATGAGCCGCTACACATATTTCAAGACGAGTTCCAAGACGAAAACTACGGACAACCAGCGCAGTCAATAAGTCGAGCTCCAATGCCGACAGTAGGAAGACAATCATCTCCACGGCGCCCTTTAGAAAATTCGAGCGGCAACCTAGTTTTCAATCCTCCGAATGGCCGTAGGAAGCATCATTCGCCTTACAAGACCTTCGGTCAACCTTCAACTACTCCATTGAGATCATCGCAAAACCGAAAGCTAAACGCCATAAATATATGTCCACCCACATCAAATGCGCAAGCGACCGACTCAATGCCAAAAAAACCTTTAATGTCGACATTCAAAACAGCAAACTCGAGGCAAGTAGGCATTGATAAGGAGAACCTGCACCCTACCTTGTATCCTGCGCCTCCAGCTTTTTCTCTGAACGTCGAAGAGTATTATCCAACTCAATCAGGTAAACGCGCCCTTTTGGAAGCCGCGCCAATAACAGAATCGAGACCGTCCAAAAAGGCCAAGATTGAAGAGCCATTTCTTTCGGATACGACAGCCTTCCCTCCTATTTACGATGATGGGACGAAACCTGGCCACAGTTACGCGCAGCTCATCGGAATGGCCATTCTTCGCTCACCTCAGAAGAAGCTTACTCTGTCTCAAATCTACAAGTGGATCTCTGATACATACAAATTCTACAACGCAAATGACGCAGGTTGGCAGAACAGCATCCGGCATAATCTGAGTCTCAACAAAGCCTTTATTAAGCAAGAACGTCCAAAGGATGATCCAGGGAAAGGGAATTACTGGGCCATTGAACCTGGTATGGAGCAGCAATTTATGAAAGAGAAACCGAGTAGGAAGGCTTCCGTGGTGTCAGAGAACGTGCACATTATGTCAATGGTACCGGCGCGTGTCGACTACTCCCAATTTGAACCTCCCTTTCTTCACGATGGGCTACCGGCGCTGCCTACGATTCCTCAAGCTCAAGCTACCCCGTATCTTCAGGGAATGCCACAAGCTCCCACGGTCATTGCCCCCGAGCCATCATCAGACGCTACCATCCCTCTCTCTGATAATGCCTGTGCCGAAGACTTGGGTGACAAGACTCGAGAACCCGATGGTCCTGATTCGGCTTCTCTTCCTTCCCCCCTTCCCGCGCCGATACCCTCCTCACCTCCCATGCCACGTTTCATCAAACCAGAAAGCAATACTCCACCTCCTGCCGGAACGACGCTTTGGGGGTCTCGGAAACGCTCTCAGAAGCGTAAGCATGCCTCGATGGATGCTTCGACTTCAGTGGATGACAGTGGTTATATCTCATCGTTGGAATCGTCGGCACTCCGACAACAGCCCAATCCCTTCTACAGTTCCGGGACGAAACACCCTCGTGTAAAGGGTGGCCGTGGGCGAGCCGAAGATGAAATCAGACGTCTTCGTCATTCCTCATATGACAGTCCGACTAAGAGTCGTTCGAATGGACCTCTGCCAGCATCTTCTTCTCCTTCCCGACAGTCTAGGCAAATGCCACCTCCCCTAACCCCAGTGGTTAAAATAAAGCCTCCACCGATGCCAATCGCATCGGTGTCGCCTAACACCAATCTCCAAGCACATCGCGATCATGTGACCTCGATGTTCGAATCACCTTTGCGTCGTGTAAGCAATATTTCGGATAATATTGCTAATATGACTCCTTGGAGCCCTTCATTCCTTGGAGACTCCACGAACGAGGCTTCTATTTACGGACTCGACGCCTATGCTGGTTTCGGGGTGAGTGACTTCAGCTTTTTTGAAGATGTGGCGTTGGATCTTGAAACGCATGCGGATCTTTCACCTATTAAGAGGTCGGTGAGGAGACCACGACTAGATCGGTCCCAGTCTACGAGTGCGTTGGGCGACATTTCCATTTCCTCAATTCGGAAATCTGTCACCTCGGCTCCTTTTTTGGGAGCTCCTAGTCCATCGCCTGCCCTAAACTATGACTCCCCTAGCAAGGCTTTTGAGGGTATGTCATCGCCAAGCAAAGTTTTCTTACAGTCACCTTTAGCTTCTAATAGGGCCAATCTACAACTTGATACGAAGGAGAATGATTGGCCAAATTTCGAGAATACTTTTGCTCCACCTCTTTTCCAGGACGAGACGGAAAATCTTCTGGATATCGCGCAAGGCTTTGAGAAGATTGGTGGTGGTCGCAGTGTGGTTGGGTCATGGAAAGGCTCCAAACCCAGCTTGGGACGAAATTATACAACACAATGAGCAACGCCCATTTCATACTCATAATGGCACCCATCGTCTGGATCGATGGCATTTACGAAGTTGACGACTCCTAAGGCATGGTTATATTCCTTTCTCGGAAACCTCCCTATCCATCCTGCACTCTAGATTGCGCCCCGTGCCTCTCCTTGCCTCACGGCTTTTATGTCTATTATTTCTCATATACTTGTAATGAAGTCATGCTTCTGGGACGGACAGCTGTTTCGCCCACACGAGGAACTTTGCATGTCGGGTTTTCGCTTTTCAGTGGCGTTTTGTTTTATGGGTGCGGTTTTATTACAAATAGGCTTCTGCTCTTGTTACTTCCTCCCAGTTGGGTGCGAGTACAACAATGGCGTTTGGAAAAGCACCGCTGCTATCTGCGTGTTTGTGCAGAAAGGGAGGGATCAGAGTTTCTTTGCGAGGCGTCTTGTAACCAGAAAAGAACGGAGTTTTGTCGTGTTGGTGTTTTGCGTACGAGATGGATGAAAGGCAACACATGCAAGATATGAACGTCTGAATAGGCTTTTTCCTCGCATGGAAGTTGGGCAGGGTAACTAATGGCCCTACTTTGTTGGTAAACGGCTTGGCGTTGGAAATGGATCAATGAGTAGGGCTTCCCAGGACTCAATATTCTTGCTAGCAAACTGGCTAGCACTACAATTCCGACTGTCATTATCTTACTCTTCACTAATAACTTTCTCATGCCTTTAGTAGTGAATTGGAATTTTATCACCTGCTTTAGCTTCCAACATGTTTGTGATGGGTATCTGATATTGAAATATTATCGAGCCCTTCAGGCATGAGGGTTCTAACCTAACGAGTCCGTGAAGAAAGCATATCTATCGTTCCCTCTTTATAAAACTCCATAAAACGCCGTAGTACCAGGTCCAAGCGCCCAGGAACAAGTAAGTCAGGCTAGTGAGGGGGCGTGTATTTACAGCATATTGGCAAAGATGCGTCCTTATGAGGAAGTGGAGGTCTCAAGGGGTGGTGGTAATGTAGGGGCAAGCGAACTGATTCCTTGGACTGTTCCGCCTTAATAATCCCTAGTAGATTCCCATGCGCGTAATCCAACTAGCATCTTTCTGGTTCACGTTTATCTGGTATGGAAATGGATTCGCCTCGCTGGTCGTGATGGGCGGGATGTGATCCTTGTACGAGTTTACGCAGGTGACGATCTTCATAGCCGCCGTAAGAAGTGTCTGTTCCATGGCTTTGCGAACTTTAGCTCGCTCTAGATTTTTTTTTTTAGAAAATGTCAACGGGAGTTTCTGCTAATAATGATAGATGAATAATGGATATGGCTATTTTCGGCTTTGAAGTTCGATTGGTAGTTGGTCTGATCATGTAGCGAACACGGGGGAGCAGAAATAGATATATCCCTTACCACTCTCCGTCCTCGGTTCGGCCACGGTGACCTTGACGGTCCAGCATTCCCAGCAAACCTCCTCATCGCCGCCGCCGTAGGCCGCGCGCATATACCACGTCTTGCGGCGCTTCTTCTCAAAGAATTGGACGGAGATGTTGCCGCGGCCACCGTTGCTTGCCATTGCCGCGGCCGCGCCGCCGCGTTGCTGTGATAGGTGGTGATGAAGCGGCGCATTCGGGCCGGAGGAATGTGAGTGCGTCCGCTCGGCGTCTAACTCGCGCGCCAGCTCGGCGGCCCGCTTCTCGATCATGGTGTCGAGCTCGGCATCGTCGACAAAGGGAAGCGTGATGTCGAGGACCTCGCGCGAACCCGGTGCTAGGGAGGGAAAGAAGCGATGGAAGAAAATCGTATGTAATATTCCTGTATCGTTTATTTGATCAGTTAGAAATCAGGTTCAGGGGCTCAGGGGTTCAGGGCGCAGTGTCGGTTAGGGGGGTCACCGGTGATACGTGGGCGGCGGATTTTTCGACGATCTCGAGATGCGGGGCAATTCTCGAAGGAAAAAAAGAAGATGTCGATGATCTTACCTCGGATGACATCTCTGACGGACGCTGAGTCGGCAAAGGCTTCTAGTATGAATTCTTGCGGTCTCTGTTGCTCCATCCTGAATTTTGGTGGTGGATTGTCGGTTGACACGTGGAAAGCTTTTGTGACGTACGACCTCGACGAGGCCGCTGCTGTCGTGAAAGGGCTATCAGGACAGACAGCTCTCGGGTAGGCTTGGCAGTTTGCGGCATGCAAGAATCGATGGGGAATGGCGGGGTTCTCTGGATGGGGACAAGGTGCGTCATTTAAGCCACAGGTGCGTGGCTGTGCTCTAAGATAAGCCATGAGCTCGGTTAGGAGGTACCTAATCAAGAGGTACCTATCAATCAATTTCACGGGGATCGGATCCACATGGGAAGCTGTTGCTCAAATATTAGTCACGCGATGCCGAGGCACAGGTCCTAAGAGCTAGTAAAGGCCGGACTAAAGAATCGGTACGATTCATCATCAGTGAGTGACCCAGGCGCGTATGAATATCACCGTATCGCTCACTACCTCATCTATGTAGGGGTGGATCAACCCCATCTCCAACGACTGGTAGAACAACGACGAAGACGACCGATCATCCATTTCTGTTTCTCTTCAATTCCAATATAGTGAGCTTCATGTCGCACCACCGGTAATATCCGACCAGCCTTAATCAGTCGCAAGGGGACGATCGCGTTCCCGGGCTGCTCGCCATAGTTCCTCAACATGCTATCAACTACGCGGCGGTGGTTTCGCCGCAATCGCACTCCCATAGCCATTGGCGTGGGCATCGTGGGCGCCGGCTATCTGGCTACCCAATATGTCCTGAGCAAGATCAACGACGCGCGCGAGCGCATGAGCAGCGATCGTATCGCAAAAGAGAAGTGAGCTACAAAACCACTCGAATACCGAAACGCTCAAGACTAACTAAACCCACCATGACGCAGCCTGCGCCGCCGATTCGAGCAAAATCAGGAGGACTGCACATTCACAGTCCTGGCCCTACTTCCCTCAGCAACTACGAATATCCTTGAAACGATGAATACCGAGAACATTACACTAGAGATCCAGCAGATGAAAGGCGCTGCTAAAGGTGGGCGCAGCGGGGAATCGTCAGTCGTAGCCCCGAGCATTGCCGACACCACTATGACGGAAGAAGAGGGCAAGAGTACAGCGAGTCTGCAGAGCGAGAGCGGCATCCACGCGAGCCAAGTGGCGTTACCCTCTGCTTCTAGCACGGGGGATGTTGCGCAAGATGGTGGCCAGGCGCTACAAAAGCCTCGAAAGACGAAGAGGCAGCTTTGGGATGATTTGACGATAAGCTGTGAGCATCCCTCGGTTTAAGGAACATAGCGCATAAACCCATAGCTTTCCCAACTAACCAGGAATTGTAGCGATAACGCGAGCCTTCACGCTTATATACACCCTAGCGCTTCTGACAATGCTCACCAGAATCCAGCTGAACCTTCTTGGTCGGAGAAGCTACCTGTCTAGCGTGATTTCATTAGCAACTGGCGCAGCACAATCTACGATAAATCTTGAGAACAACGATGATGATAACCCGGAGCAAGCATACGGAAGTGACTTCGAAACCAATCGGAAATATTTAACCTTTAGCTGGTGGTTATTGAACCGTGGTTGGACAGACGTGATGGAAAAGGTCGAGACCGCCGTTCGCGAGGTATTTGGACACCTCAGTCCGCGTGACCTATTAAGCTTCGACACTTTCTCGCAATTAACGCTTGAAGTCCGTAAGAAAGTCGAGGCGAAATCAGGGTCCGAGAGACCAGGCGCCCAGTGGCTGTCTTGCCTCCTTCCACCGACACCGTTAGAGGACTTCGTCTTGAAGGAATCTGGGGTCCTAGGCGACAGCGCCGCGGCTACTGCAAATCAGTCCGGCAGCTCATCGAGCTCCTCACCTACATCAACCATAACGCCGGCCCTTCGTCGCCTATTAGACGAGACGTCGGACCTTATCGAATCTCCAGCTTTTTGTCACGTGCTCACTCTCCTCCTTGATGCCGGCTTCTCTGTCCTGCTGAATAAGAAACTGCTGGCTGGCGCTTTCGGTTCAAATGTCCCGGGTTCAAGCTCCACAACCGAGCCTACAGATCAAGCCGCTACTGATCCTACAACCCGTGCGGTTTTGCTCCCCAAGATTCTATCCGTCTTGACGCGACAAGCCCATGTCATTGGTAACGGCATGCCAAATGAATACCTCCAGGAAATGGAATATGTGCAAGACCTTGGAGCCTTCGCCGCCGTTGTGTACTCGAGTAACTGGGAAAATGAGATCCATCAGGATGAAGAGCTCGTTGCTGCCGCAGCAAGTCTCAATGAGACTGCCGTTTCTGCTGGGTATGGAGAGGGAAGCATGTTTCAGCAGGACCACGGTAGCGGGGTAAAGTCATCCCAAGTGATGGCGGGCGATGATAGCGTTGTTGTGGTGGACCCGTCACAAAGTTCGTTCGAGGCTGCGTGGGATAAGGCTGTGGGATCTTCACAGACGTCACAATCTCAATCGCAGTCATGACTAATGACTAGTTCACATATTCCATCTCCTTAGATGTTTGCTACTGATACCGCCACATAGGATCGCCGTCTAGTTGAGAAAAATGTATCTGGAGAAGGGAGGAAATCTGGGCTTGGGAGGGTGTAGTTGGTGAAATTTCTACGGCTAGCTACACCTATTGCTTCACCCCAGTCAAAGCGCCCCAAGACCAGTGCATATAACCACCGAATAATTGGGAATACATCCCGCAAGTGCAACATAGTGCATAGATGGAAAGGCATAGCATTAACACCGATTGTTATGATAACTTCCCCCAGCTAAGAAAGGACAACTGGGTGAGCGGGCTATTAGACTATAACTTGGATACTAGTTGTTGTGTGTATATTATTACTATAGGTCTCTTGGGCATGAGGATCAGCCCATCGTCCATGAAAGGACAAACATCTAATCTGTATCATAAGCATATTACAGGACTGACGACAATATGCCACGACTATCCTCCCCTGACGAGGAATTTATTGCTTCCAAGTCCTGCTAGAAAAGATAAGGACAATGAAGTCCAGTCATAGGCCCAGGACAGGATTCAGGGTAATTGCGGTATCCGGACCTAGATGATGTGGAGACGGGCCAAGCTACCTTTCTCTAGATTCTGGACGTGGTGTTCTGGCAATGAGTTCACCATTCATAGAATCCCTGAGATGCGACAGAAAGCTGCCTTGGTTCATTACAGGCATATATATATATTACCCGCTCTGCCCAGATTTCCTCCTCTTCAACCGCGGCGCAGTCTCGGAGACGAGCTAACATGTGGACTTGCCTCTTGTTTGATTGAGAAACGCTCCGAGCCTGACTCTGTGTTGTTTCTCTCTTACATCAGCCCGCGGATGAACTTATCCAGGCCAAGCTCGAACATCTCGTTCCGCACGCCCTCGCCACCTTTGTGTTCCACCGGTGACAAGGGATTCTTGACCACTACAAGCCAAAGTACTATTAGTTTCATTGATTGTCCGATCGATGACATGATACCAACTCAGACGCCACACTAGCGAAGTTCGATACTACTACTGTTTCATGGAGGGAATCTATCTAAAGAAAGCCAGAGAACAACACACTCACCGTACTCGACCCAGAGATTGATGTAGATCTGGTGTAACACGTTGCGCATGCTCAGGGCGCCGGGCTCGGTGAGCAGGGCGAAGCGCAGGTTCGTGGGCGTCTCGTAGTAGTGGAGCTTGTACTGGGCGGTGCGGAAGGAGATGAAGGCGTCGTCGTCGCCGCCCAGCTTGCGCACCATGTTCCGCAGGCTGAAGACGGTGCCGAAGATCAGCTTGGCGTCGTCGGCGCCTTTATTTCGCCGGGGCTTGGAAGGAGGAGGCGGCGGGGGGAGTTGTTGTTGTTGTTGTTGGCCTTCTATTGTTGTTGCTGCTGCTGCTGCTGTTGCTGTTGCTGTTGGGTCACCGCCGTTTGCTTGTTGTTGTCGGTACTGCTCCAAGGGGGAGGGCGTAATCGACGATGAGGCCCCGGACTGCAACCATTGTTTCGAGTAGATGCACTCCGCTAAGAGAGAGGGAGGACAGAATGTTAGCAAATGAGGCCTCCTGATTGTTTATTTGTTTGTTTGCTTGTGCATAGGCTGGGCGTTTTCATGGGGATAAAAGTGTGTGTGTGCCTTTCCCTCGCCTCGTCTGCCTGTCTGTCTGCTTGCTTGCTTGCCTGCCTGCCTGATTGGGCGCGCAAAGTGTAGAAATCATAGCACAGCACGTCACATCCCGCCGGTTGAAAGGCTCGGCAGGGCCATAGGCGCAACACACGGCTGACTTGGGTTGACGAGGCTCGGGTTTGGTCCCTCGGCTCGAACTCGACTCGACTTGACTTGGCCTGACTTACTGTGGCGGTCAAAGATGTACAAGGAGTAGACCTGGACGGGCATGACGCCGGCGGGGCGTTCTCGAGCTGAGACTAGAAAAGTAGAGAGCTCACATGCCCGTGGTCAATGGCGGGGAATTCGTGCGCGATGAAGCGATGTTGTGGGTTGCTTTGCAGCTTGAAATGGGTAATTAATGGAAAGGTTGCCGTGATGTACAGTTACCTACAGGCTTAGGTAAATAGCTCTACCTCTGAGTAAGTGCGTTACAGTACCTACCTACACGGGTACCTAGGTACGCATAAGCACCTTGCGGTGGGGCTCACAACTCCACTGTCCGCTACCAGACAAGATTTGACTTGGGGGTGTGCATACTAAGTCACTTGTAGGTCGATGCCGAGACCGCCTAGGATATTGAATTCTCGCAACATCAAAAAGCGGCTACAGCGGCATGCTCGACGGCAAATACGGCACTTGCTCCAGTGTATTATTGTCGGCTCATCGGCATTCTCATTCTCTTCAGTTTTTGTCTTGTTCATGTCTAAGTAGAGATTATAAGTAGAGACTACTGCGTATGCCGGATGAAAGAGCCAGACACCCTAATACAACCTATGTTCCATTTGACACGGACTGGTTGCAAGTTATGTGGTTAGGCTGCGTAATGTGACATTTTCTTTCATCAATACCTGGTTAATATCTCGCGAGATGTTGTTTTAGACTAACGATCGACCTTCATACATGTACTACACTATATAGATTAGGTAGATCGGTAGGACCTGGCTCGCCTGGTAAGACTCGTAGCGACCTACTAAAAATAGGTATATACTATATACAGATGTACTCATTCATCGCTCATCTCAGTTAAGGAGAAAGTTCTTTCAAGTTTTTTTTTTTTTTTTGTCTTGCTAAGTAATTGTTAAAGAACTAGCAGCATGAAATCCATATGAGATTTTTTCATCTTCTCTAATTAACTTTATACAAATTTTACCAAACATGACGGTCTTCATCTGCCTTGACAAATACATGGCTTCTGTGTTCTGGACCTCTGAAGCTCTTGGACAGACAGCCCTACAGTTCACCTACTAGTCTACGTACTATACCGACTAGGCAGTTTACACTAGGATTGGGAATGCATGAATGCAGGGCCCCCAAACTGGGGCTCCTCTGTGCAGCAGGGATCATTGGGTGGTTGTGGCAAAGATGATTTGCTAGAAGCCCGAATTAGTTGCTGTTGGGCTGAACCGAGCCAGAATTGATGTGACTCCTCCCTTGTTACCTAAGGCTAGGTAGTTACCTCCCCAGTCACCTCCCTACCTTTCTTTGTCTGTTCCTGGTACTAACTAGACTAACCTATACACTAGATACACTAACGCAAGTATACTACATACCTCTGGGTAAGTATTGTGCCTACCTAGTGGTATTAAATTTACCTATTATGTGTGATGTAGGTACAACCACAACATTACCTACCTACACTACATGTACATTACAACGCATTCATTCATTTGCTACCTAGGCAAGAGTTGTAAAGAAGAAGGCTCCAACATCCAGCCGTCTGCCGTGACATCTGCCTCGTCTTGCTCCCTCCCTTTTTCTACCTGTATAAACTACAGCGCGTCGACCACCTCATCTACGATGTCTTCCGCTTGATGTCGCATTCTTTTTTTCCCCACCCTTCCTAAACCAACGACAGAGACACTTATCTAAAATCCCTGTGATCTGTTTTTTGTGTCTTATCTGTCTACCTATCGACACAGGTAGAGCCTCTAGTTCCCATTGTTGTTGTAGTTTTTTTTCTAGTTTTTTTTTTTTTTTTTCCTCTTTTATCTTAGCAGAATTTGCTCAACGGGACCCAAGACCCGGCCACCGCCATGATACAGCCACCACCAACAACGACAACAACAACAACAACAACTACTACTACTACTACCGTGTCGGGAGACGCAGGCGACATCGTCGTCGACATGTCCACTGTGAGCAGCAGCCCTCACGGCTTCCCCGCCCCACCATCGCCGCGACCGCGCATCAGTGTTGATCAAATTCCTGATGCCACAAGCGAATCAACTCCTACTCCTCGCTTGTAAGTTAGAAGAAGCTTAGACTAGATAGCTTTAATACACCTCCTATCTATCGCAAAGCTACCCCGCCATGCACAGCGCTCCGACTCCAACATGATCATCTAAGACATACACATGCCAGGTCAACATTCCCCGCTGCTCCGTTAAGTCCTCTGAGACACCACAAGAGGACCCCGTCACAGCATCGCGAAGTCAAAGTAAGGAAGCATGCCGTCTGTTGTGTGAGCTGTGTATACGCCAAGGTGGGCTAATATCGAGGTCCCGCCCTATGTTTACAGGAGACTCTTGATGCCAAGTACACAAACGACGAAGTAGACGGGATATCACAATCCAATGTCAACCAATATAAGATTGGAGAAGAGATAGGCAGGGGCTCTTACGGCGCCGTCCATATAGCTACCGATCAGTTTGGGAACGAATATGTAAGCCCACACAGGTCTATGACAACTCCCGCTGCAGATGATTGCTCACCCGCTTCGCCATAGGCAATTAAGGAATTTTCCAAATCCCGCCTGCGAAAGCGAGCGCAGTCCCATATCCTGAGGCGTCCAGGACCTGGTGCACCGCGTCAGCAAGGACCCGGAATGGGACTGAACAATTTCTACAAGAAACAATTTGGCCGCCAGGAAGATGCCGAAGCCAAAGACGCCTTGTACTTGATCCGTGCCGAGATTGCCATCATGAAGAAACTTAATCATCCTAACCTTGTTGCCCTGATTGAGGTCCTCGACGACCCCGAAGACGACTCTCTATACATGGTCTTAGAAATGTGTAAAAAGGGTGTTGTCATGAAGATTGATCTGGACCAACAAGCCAAGCCTTACGAAAGCGAACTGTGCCGTACTTGGTTTCGTGACCTGATTCTCGGCATTGAATATCGTGAGTTTGTGACTACTGCAGCGTAACACTCAAGTAACATTCTTTTTTAACACGCCAATAGTACATGCTCAAAATATCATTCATCGTGATATAAAACCCGACAACCTCCTGTTGACGAAAGACGATGTGCTCAAGATTGTTGACTTCGGAGTCTCGGAGATGTTCGAGAAGGCAAATGAGATGATGACGAACAAATCTGCCGGATCTCCAGCCTTTATACCGCCAGAACTCTGTCAAGCCAGGCACGGCGACGTTTCTGGCAAAGCCGCAGATGTCTGGTCCATGGGCGTCACACTCTACTGTCTCAAGTATGGCAAGTTGCCGTTTGACGGCAATAATGTCTTAGATATGTATAAGGCGATTCGAGAGAACCCATTTTCTCTCCCTGATGGAGAGGACGCAGACTTTGTAGATCTGATTACACGAATCCTGGATAAGAATAGCAGGACAAGAATCACATTGCCCGAGATTCGAGTAAGTCTCTGCTGTACACGTCTATGTAAAGATAACGCTGACTTTCACTAGAATCACCCCTGGGTGACAAGGAATGGGGCTGATCCTCTTCTTCCCGAGGAAGAAAACTGCTCTGACGTGGTGGAGACGCCCAATGAGCTTGAGGTGAACCACGCTTTCACGCGTAAGATGGATCATCTGATCTGTGTCGTAGGTAGCTTCACCGTTAAGTACATTCTTGTCACTAAACCGATTTTAGTTAAAAGCCATACGGCGCTTCAAGGGTCTCATTTCGCAAAGTCGGGCCACAACGCCACGGACTCCCCATGCACCTAGACTAGGGGAAAAAGAAACCAAAGTAGAGCTACCAGCATCTACGTCGTATTCGGAACAAAGTTCCGAGACACCTGAACCAATCCGACAGAAGTCTGTTGCTCAAGAAGCTGCCGAGCTCATCGAACAACGCAAAGCCTACTTACAATCAGGTCTACCTTTAAGACCTATTGGTGCGGGACAAGAAGCCAAGGAAGAGGCTCATACCCCCGGCCCAGCCGAGAAAAGTGCCCTGTTCCTTGGAATTGGCACCGGTGGGGACGACGACTTCTCTGCTTCGGAGAATCCGACCGATATCGTCGCAGAGTCCCCCACGGGAATCGATTTCGATGTCTACGACCGCGCTTTTGAGACAGAGATCAAGCGAATCCGCTCGGACAGGAAGAAGAACCGGTCTCGGACGTACATGACGAAGATGCTTGGCGAGAAAGAGAGGGATAAGTACGTTGGAGATGACTGCATGATTATTGAGGCCGGCAAGTCACTAGCGACGTCGGCCATGTCGAAAACGCACTCTTTAGTGCACGAGGTCGAGCGTAGCCATCGTGGAGAAGAGCGGAGAGATCACACCGATTCGAGGGTTGTGGAAGCAGCGAAGGAGACGAGTGCTAGGTTCGCAGACGTGGTGGTTTCATTGACGAAAGATATGAAGGGGAAAGCGGCGACCCCAGAGCAAAATAAGGACTGATGCGTTGCCGAATATTGAATCCTACGAATCAGTCAGCGACTCCAACAACCTGGCCCTTGGAGAGAGGTATAAGTCTCCAAAATGAAAATGGCTCATCGAAGCAATTACGACCACGACAGTACCAAGTCTCGCAGAGCATTACATCGACGAGCCGGCTTTTGGTTATGTGTACAGCGAGAGGGAAAAGGAAAAAGATATACAACGCTGGTTTTAATACGATTCTTTAGCTATATACCAGCGGTATTTTGCATAGATTCAAGAGAGATGCATACACATATAATAGAACCACGGGTTTCAATTTGCATTAGTGTCTTAGGTGACATGGTAAAGACCACTTATTAATCTCACCGGCTGAGTTCACTCCAAAATGTACGCCTCACCATTTGGATTCAAGCTGATGTTGTGTGGGCTTCGGCACCGAGATGAACCTTCCACTCACCACCATAGGGCAAAACAAGACCCTATCGAGGTTTTCAAGTACTGTAGCCTACTGGAGTCGGTCATTTTATGACGTCATATTTAAGAGGGGGTATTGAGCTCAGTTGATACCATAATAGACAACTTGAAGGGTCTCGCATACTATAGGGCAGAGCTTATGGGTAGGAAAGGATGCTCGGATGGGACAGGGCAAGCAGTGGAACCGATCTATGTATGATGCACGTCCACATTATTCGTAATCCACTCCTAATAGCAGGGCGAACAAGATGGATAAAGCGTCTAGTTGAACAATCCATCCTTCAATATTGTTTTGGGGTCCTCTCGTTACGCGACGCCGCATTAAGAAAGTTGAACCGAGGGAGCTGTCAATACTGGAGGAACCTGGTACCGAATGCGCTCGACCCATGTGTCTTAACTGCGGGGAAATATAACAAACATATATGTTGGGTTCTTTGAACGAGGTAAGCTTACTTTGGTAGTCTAGTCTGGAGGTATGCGCCTACACGCCCTGGCAGGGCGTCAGTTCTGGTTTCAGCTCGACCTACAGGAGCCCAGTCCGTAAATGGGTGGTTTGGAGTTAGATTATGTAGTCGTGGCCAAACCAAATGCCCTACTTGAAAGGCGGAATTTCTAATGGCTATGTCAGCTCGAGCTTAGAACTGACTGAAAGGACGTCGTCGTGCTGACTCCACTCCTCCATGTCGACGTGGCTGTAGTCGCGAGCGTTACTGTATACGTTCGAGCGGAGGTACACGAGGTTCCGTCACGGTCATCGTGCTGGGAATGTCTGACGTGCGTTGAGTTGTCTTCATGTGATTTTCTGGTCCCCCTCCCCCTCCCCCACTTCTTTCTCCCTTGCTTGAAGCATCACCTAGGCATATTATTCGCCCAACTTTAGCTCATTAGCATAGCACCCCGAATGTATATTTAGTAGTGTAATCCCACAATAGTATCAGATAGGTTTCTATGTGTGTGACCGTGTTGGGGTGTCAGTTACCTTACTAAGTATGACCGGAAGTAAATGTCTCGAACGAGATTGCCCCGCGGGACATCGGTGCGGAGATGGGGACCGCTATGCGGGATGCTACCACATTTCGGCGACGAGGAAAGCGAAAATGCCCAACCCCACGTTTTATCCCCAGATTTCAGGGTTCAGATAGTTACCCCGTACTTTTCGTCTGCGTCCCAACAAGATGATCCTCACTCTCACTCGCGCTCTCTCCGTCGCCCTTACTAACAAGACACAGCAGCCAAGCCAATCTTATTCGGTAAATTAAGTTAGTTTCTCTTGACTAAAACACATTCGGGCGTCTGGGATGCAGACTCGGTCCTATTTCCATTAACGAGCATACCACTAGGGCAAAATGTCGAGTAATAGATACCCACCAACTAAGGATACTTCTGTCTTAGTGTCAGGCTACTTCCACCTTCTATTCAACATCGAAGATGGCAGGCCTATGCGAGGTCTTAACCCTAATAAAATCGCTCTGTGGTATTTAGGTCTCTGGTCAGGGCTAGCCATCATATCGCTCTTGGGGAGCAGCTATAACCCAAGGGTGTGGCTCGAAAGGCAACAATCTATCGACAAGTAGGTATATTAGAACGACCCTTGACCAATAGGATGTGACACAAAATCTAGTATAGAGCATGTTAGAGATCATAGGTGCGCGTCGGCGGAGATATATATAGGTGTACGCATAGGTGTAGGTGTAGCCGAGGAGCACTGATCTAATCAGAAGTGGTTATATTTGGCATAATGCTTTGTCGTACCTCGCTGTCACTCGATTTACTTTGTACGTCCTCATGATCTCCGAGGGAAACGCCGAATTGACAGTAAACCTAAAGCCATTTCATCCCTAAAGACGACCGAGAGAGTAGTAGTAGCGTTGCTAGCTAGCTAAAGCGGAGAGAGTACTGATTTGACGAGGTGAGTTATACCAACGAATTGTATGCCGTAATTGTTGGTGGGTTCCCCAATAATAACTCGGCGGATCGGTCGATGTTTGGCGATACGCCGAACTGCTGCTGGTCAAGGGTTCGTTACCTACCTCGTTTGTCTTCGCCTGGAAGCTTGAATGCCATTGATTCGCTTGTCTATCTCTAACAGGCAGTGTGGCGCTCTCGCTCTCGAACATTGCTTGTTTGCCTTCCACGAAGACATGGCACACAAGGGAAAAAAGAGGTGAGCGGGAATGAGAATCATCAGGGGTAAGGGTGTAAGGTAGTGGAGGTTCGCTGCAGCCAGAGAGCAGCCCCTATCTCGTGTCATGGAGCTCACCAAGTTGGAAGGGTATTATCCGACCACTCATCTTTTGGCGTTGGACCACGGGCTTTTGGATGCTGATATGATCCGATAATGCATCTTATGCATAGGTTTCACTCAAGCCAACAGTGTTTGTTGACCGATGATCCGATAAGATGACAGCCTGTGAACGACATGGGAAGTTTGCCCACGATACGTTACCCAAGGCTTGGTAGGTAGGCCTGTACTTAATGAAGGGATGGTACTGTGATGGAGCTTCGTCCAGTGAGATGGCTTTTCGGTGGAGTCAAGGGATCAAGGCTTAACCAAAAGCCGACAGACCGGTAGCTAAGGTATATGCGGATACATGTATGTAGGTACTTAGGTACCTCGGTATGTAGAGCACCTACTGTAGGTGGTATAGATAGCCTGTATGACGTCACTTCATCCCTTCCCGTCAAGGAAACCCTTTCCAATTCGGCTAGGCAAGGTATTCTACACTAGTATACTAGTATCTTTGTCCTTACCTTTACCTACATACCTACCTAAGGTAGCGGGAGTTTTGAGTTACAACAATAATACCTTCTCCAATGCTGTATAGATAGCAACATATTGCACAGAAATTTCCATTTAGACCTCCGTCTGCATCTATACTAGAAGGTCGGGGTCTTGAGTACTGAGCCGAGGTCGGCTGTAGAAAACATCTGTCTTTTAGATGTTGATGGAGCCGAATGCTACCCCCCTAGAGTACCTAGGTACCTACATCGTAAATTCATCACACCATGCAGAGCGGTATTGCGGTATCCCAGACTACTGGGTCCCTTGTACCAAGCCAACCTAATGTAGATACCTAGGTAGCGCCTAGTAGTGTACGTGCAGTACCTGTAGTTACGTGCCTACTCAGCACATGCAGTCAAGTGAATGCAGGATAGTGAACATGGACGGTATTTATTTTGATATGGAAGCAGCCACTTTTCCTCTCCCGCCACCGTAGAAGTATTAGTATGGGACCTAGGTATGCAGGGTCACTACTGCGAGTGAGCAGCGGGCATCTTGGTGGAGCATAAATTGAGGCCTCCCTTGCTTTGGAAGCGAATGGCAGCAAGGTGAGAATATGAGAATCAGAAATATGTTTGCTTGGCACAGGGGGACCCAGGAACTGTACTGCAGGTCAGAGCTTTCTGTGCGGGCAACCATGCAGCAGCCAGACTTAAGCTTTGTCGAGGACTTCTAGTAGGTACTTGGACGGCAGCCGCACAGTCGTTTCTGCCATGTGTCCTTCGTCACAGGGGTCTGTGGCACGCCGTGTGGTCTCTAATCTCTGGTCTCTGTGCACTCACTTTACACAAAGCACAAAGCGGAAACAGATCGAGATGGGCGGTGTCCATGTCGGTGAACTGCTCCGGGCGGGCGAATTGGCGAGCGCGAAGCGGCCGAAACAGGAGAAGCTCATCAAGCAAACTCGCGGCCGCCGTGTTGCAGCTTGCATCGAAGGTCTGACCAGCGTGTCGATGGCGCCTATCCCATCACACCCGAGCTTGCCCGAATTTCCATTGATGCCGCAGTTGGCGTGCTGGACCGGGTTGCGAGCGGTGAGCCAAATGGAGCATTGGCGGCGTGTGTCTTGCTCGGTACAGCTGTTAGATGGGGAAGTCCTCCTAAGCTAGGAGATATCCATGGCCTGTACATGGAGCCGAGAGGGCCCGTAAACAAGGCTACAACATGTCGGCCTCCCTGTCCATCATGCATGTCCGATATAGTTGACGGAAGGGTTGCCGATTGCCCTGCATATGTCGACTCCAACATGGCGGCAGCATTTTTGCAGAAATGCCTCATACACACATGCAGATACTGGACACGGATGGATTTCTGGCCCATGCATGCCTGCATGCTGCTATGTAACGTGTGTCTAATCTAGTTGCAGTGGTTGGATGATACGGCCTTCCAGCCACTTCCGGCATTTATGAGAACACTAGAATCATCCTGGGCAAGCTCTTGCGAATGGGTTGCTACCAAACCGGCTCATACTAGTATTTACAGATGGGCTAGCCCAGCTTAATGTAGATTAGACAACCGCATTGACAAAACACATAAGGGAGAAATGTAGGCTCTGGAGGAGAAAAAACGACAAAGTGACTATAAAAAAAAGCATACGTCGAAAAAGGAGTTAGAAATGAGTGGCGCGTCGCTAGTGCTAACGGCTGGCTAGGCTAGGCTAGGCTAGATACAATAGATAGAAGATAGATAGATAAGATAACCTAAAATGTATACCTATACTATAAAGAACAAA
Organism: Xylaria sp. FL1042; assembly: GCA_022495085.1. Classification (NCBI taxonomy): domain Eukaryota; kingdom Fungi; phylum Ascomycota; class Sordariomycetes; order Xylariales; family Xylariaceae; genus Xylaria; species Xylaria sp. FL1042. The sequence goes on from MU380284.1 coordinate 26,373, forward strand.
CAAGGACAGATGAAACGCCCTCACCTTTTGCTCCATGTGGTTAGCAAACAAACATGAAACTAGACAGTCTCTTAGTCCATCAAGTGCACGTGGTTACAGCACGTCTTGTTGACAGGATGTTATCGTCATCTATATTTGGTCTAATCACACTATTTCGTATGAGGCTCTTGGTTTGTAAGAAGAGCCAAGCCTTCGGCTGGGTACAAAGTGGGTCTGGGTCTATTCCTATAGAGAGAGTTGGCGATGGTGGGCAAGCTATATATATAGTTACAAGTTTAGTATTTAGTACAGTATATCGATTCAGTATGGCATGATAATATACCACTGCGCACACTTCTCAGAAACGTTGTGGGCTAAATAGTATATATGTGTTTAAAACTCGTGAACAAGACCATATGCACACCCTTCTGCCCTGAAACCCTACAGCATTCCATTAGAGTGGGGACAACTTATAAGGCAGGCTATAATTACTCCATCCGGCAGCATCATACTTAGTATGTACTGCTGTCTTGTCGAGTAGGGTATGTATGTATGTAAGTAATCTCGACACCAACTACTATACTATGATCCCGGTAAGATCGCGATTCGGCGTACCCAGCCCAAGAGCCGACATGGGCTGAAAGAAGAATTAGAGATTTCAATCTTACGTTGGCATTGTAAAGACGCTACATGGGATAGGTATTGCGGTAATAATGACTCCCTAAGTACTCATATACCTATATACATGGTGGCAAGCCGCGACGGTATTGGCTAGGAGAAGAGCTGACAATACACCAGTGTATACAAACTAGTATGTAAGTAGGTAGACCGTTATATGCCCCTATACTCGTAATTGGGCCCTACTACGACGGTACCGTACTAATTGTTTCTCGCATCCCGCCTTTTGGCTTCTCGTCAGCATCTACGGTATCCATACGTCTTCAAGATTATGTATTACGTTATTACTAATATATCAGGAGGAAAGAGTACTTTACTCGAGGGAGACACGCCAAGATGAATTCGAGAATAGGTACCTACACAAACTACACTGTCGTAAGTTTCTGTCAGCTTGGCTTAACCACAGCCCTGGATGACATGTTTACCAAGTAGATGGGTAGATTGCTATCCGTCACACACAAACGACGGCATTAATAGTTTTATACTAGATAAGTTCTATTCGATCATAGAAGCACAGTTAGGTCCATGTCAGTCCTGTACGTACTACTCCATATATGTAGGCGTCGTAGTATAAATACCCCGGCAGGTTAACCCTTACCAGTGGGTAAGTAACTTCAAAAGCAGGCATGTGCATACATACATACATACGTACATGTAATAGACTTAACCTGCCCGCCTGTCACGGTGGAGATATCAGGCATTTTATTTGAAGTTGCAGATGGGATCCAACCTGTGTACAAAAAGCAGGGAGCGTTAGATGATATGCACTTGCACCAACAGATTATCTACTCTTTTGTTTGATTTGGTCACCTGCAGTCAATCCATCGATTGTCCAAGCTACAAATATCCACCACTCCAAGCTCTCGCCCATCCGCTCATCACCATCATCATCACCCAACTCTGCTCTGCTTCCCCTACTTGACCTACAATTACGACGACGATTAGCTTACCGATGGCGATCCCTTATTATTATTATTAGCAACCCACATCGTTCCCGACGTACTACCTAACCTTACCTACGGCACCATTACACAGCGTTTTTTACGCTCCTCGGCCATCTAGACTCTAGCCTTGTGCTATTACTTACCGACTTTACTTTACTACTACCTACTTACTCGTGACCTATTCTATCTCCATTCTCTTCTACAACGTACCTACCACTAGGTCCATAACTACTGCCTAGTACTACATTCTTACTCAGTCACTTACTCGACCGTATCACCAACATCTGCGATATACCTACTCAGCACCACTAATCTATCCATCCGTCTCTCCATCTAGCCAATCCTGCGCTACCTATCATTTCTCTATTTAACTTCTCGCCGACCTAGCATGCACGTCATCCTCCTAGGTTGGAATCATCAGGCCATCCTATAGTCTAACGCCATCTGCTGACAATGACCGTCTCCCTCGTCTTGACGAAAACAAGTCTCAACAGTTGCCAGTTGTCGTGCCTCTAACATTTGCGGGAACCCCTTCTGAGAGGTTCCTGTTCGGCGACTTGACATAATCGCAACTTTATTATCGAGTTATCTGCCAACGCACCTTGCCACAACTCTAAAGAGGCGGCCAAACCAACACCTGTTGCGTTGAACCACCACGTTTCTGTCCTGCGTGCTTATTGTATCTGCATGACCGCCGCCGCAACCATCGCAACCACCGCCGCCACCGCCGCCGGTTCCTAGATGCACAGTTGGAGCTACCTAAGACAGCTAGCGAGTCGCCTCGCATTCTCACGTACAGTACCGACTGGATCGAATCATTAGCTACTAGCCTTCTTTGAGATATCCTTGCCGCCGCTGCTGTTGTTGTTACTACTGCTACTCCTCCTCCACGCCAACAGGCAAGCAAGAATCCCTAAAGCAACAAGCGCCGGGGACAAGTGGGCAGACAGCAGAGGCCCCTCACACTGCTCCTCTTTTTTTTTTTTCTCGATTTCGGTTTTTTGTTATGTGTGTGGTTTTTTTCTGAAAAGCCAAGAGCCACACTATTCACAAGAAGACCATAGCGCAGAAACAGCCCATTGGAGCGCGCTGAAGGCAGAATCTTAGGTGCTACAACGCCAACCACCAACCGGAGCTACCACTAGCTGTACTGTACCACGACTAGGTCGTGCCACAAGTCGCCAAGGTTCGCCCATTGCCATTATATCTCGCTTGCCCCCCACCGAGTCCACCACAATTATCCACCACCGGACGGACCGCTACATACACTACACCACTCCACTGCCTACCTAGGTACGGTAACCGCTAGGGTCAGCCAGCCGCCTGTTCGTTCATCGAGTACAGGTACTCGCTACAGGTACCCGTTACAGGCCCTCGTTACAGGCACCCGTCGCCCGTAGCCTGCGCCAAAAGTACAGTACCTCCAGTACCTACAGTACATTCCACGTTCCACCTGTGCGTTCGACCGAGGCCAGCCAGCCTTTTCGCCCACCTTTTCGCCCGCCCGCTTGTAATTAGCAGCAGCCACAGTAGGTTCACCACTTATACGGGTATACCTCTTAGCACTCCTACAAATTCGCCCCGAGTCCCGCCTAGCCCTTGCGCTCCCGCTTTCTTCCTCCCCTTCCTCTCTTCTCTTCTTTCTGCTTGTTTTCTCTCTCAATAACCGCGGTTTCTCCAAACCCGTTACTTCGCCGTTTTGCAACTCGCCTGAGCCTTCGCATCCCCCCTGGGCTTAGCCCACCCCCCCAAAGGCGACATTGGTCGTCTCGCCACGTCGAAGCCGGATCTCTCGTACCGCCCACCACTCGCGGCCAGGGCCTGAGCAAGCATCATCACCCCCGCTGTTTTTTCTTGTCGCCAAGCGAAGTGCATTCGCCCACCCCCCCGTCCGACCTATCAGCGCCATTGCACGCCCTCGCCCTCGCTCTCGCTTCCGCACCCGCGCCTGCGCCCGCGCGCTTGACGGAAATGTCGAACACGTCGGAGAAGACCGTTTCGCCCAACGCCTCTAAGCAATCCTCCATCAAATCCGTCGACCTTCCCTCGAGAGCGCCGAGTGTGAAGGCGCCCGCGCAAAATGGCAAAGCCCTGCCTCCGAACGGCACCGCCACCCCGGAGGGCCAACTTAAACCGGCCGAGAAGCAATCCATAAAAAACCGGCTGACCAGGATCTTCTCCAACAAAGACGAAGTGCCAAAGACCGGTACCGTCGCCGATCTATCGCAGCCATCTAGGCGGCCGGTGCCCAGCCCTGCTCCTCCAGCCAACGGCGCTAATGCGCCCGCAAAATCAGTCGTTCCGTCTCGCACTCCTAGTACAGACGTGGCCCCTGCTCCCAAGTCGCAATTCGCCCAGAGATATGTCCCCAATCCCAGTGCCCCCGGTGGGCATGAGCACCACCTCAAGGCGAGCAAGCGGCAGGAGAAGCTGTCCGACATGTTCAAGTCCTTGCTCGGTAGAAAGCAGGAGGCACCCGAGGCCGATCTATCGCTTGTGTCTAGCTGGGTCGATACTTTGCGTGAGGAGAAAGACTCATTGGCCAATGACAAGAAAGGGGGTCCTAATCAGAGTGCGACGCTTGTTGAGAAGTATGGTAAATGTCAAGAAGTTGTTGGTCGGGGTGCATTCGGCATAGTGAGGATCTCGCACAAGAAAGTGGAGAACGGCGAGAAGCTTTTTGCCGTCAAGGAATTCCGCCGTCGACCAGAAGAAAGCGAGAAGAAGTATAGCAAGCGTCTGACGGCTGAATTTTGCATATCGTCGTCGCTGCGACACCCCAACGTGATCCACACGCTGGATCTCCTCCAGGACCAGAAGGGAGACTATTGTGAGGTCATGGAGTATTGCTCAGGTGGCGATCTTTATACCCTAGTCCTCACTGCTGGCAAACTAGAGGTTTTAGAGGCGGACTGCTATTTCAAACAAATGATGCGTGGTGTCGAGTACATGCACGAGATGGGAGTTGCTCATCGCGACCTGAAACCGGAAAACCTGCTCCTCACTTGTCACGGTGCCCTGAAGATTACCGATTTTGGCAATGGTGAATGCTTCAGGATGGCATGGGAAAATAGTGCCCACATGGTTTCCGGCCTCTGCGGCTCTGCCCCGTACATTGCACCTGAAGAATACGTTGCCAAGGAGTTTGATGCTCGTGCCGTGGACGTGTGGGCATGTGGTGTCATTTATATGGCTATGCGCACTGGTAGACATCTATGGCGCGTCGCGAAGAAGGACGAAGATGAGTTCTATGAACGATATCTCGAGGGCCGTCGTGATGAAGAAGGCTATGGCCCCATTGAGTCTTTGCACCGGGTAGGTTCTCATTTTCTCTCCACAGATTCCTAACCTATTTCTCGCCTTTTGTGTGATGATGTCCTGACAGAAGCAATTCGTGTAGGCGCGCTGTCGCAATGTGATCTACTCAATACTAGACCCTAATCCTTCAAGACGCATTACGGCCTCTCAAGTCCTCAAGTCCGAATGGGGGCGGGAGATCAAATTGTGCAAGGCTGGCGAAGAGGGCCTGTAAGGCCGCCGCATACCGCGCACTTCCGCAATCATTTGCTTGAAATGACCCGCCTACGTTGCCTACGTTAGGCTACTTGAGTAACCAAGGGGCTTTCCCTCTAGCTTTCGCTCGAAGAAGCGACTATGGCTGCTTGGTCTGCAAGCAAACGAACGCACCAATATTTTTTCATTTGAATGACTAGAATATATCTTTTCTGCAAGGAGTTGGGCGTTGTGATTTCTTCGGCTCTCTCCCTCTTCCTAAACCCACCGTTTTACGAATACTTATGACCAAATGACGCATCAGAGACCAAGACGATAACAAGGCGCACCGCATCAACAGGACTGGATTAGATGCACCATCGGGACGGCTTCATCATTGTACAACATAATAAAGGGTATAATGGCATCTTTACTCTGCTTCCAAAATACCAGGCTCTAATTGGCAATTGGGAGGGTTCGGTAACTAGCGGAGCATACATACCTGATCGAGGCACGATTACGGGCAGCTAGGGAAGCGAAGGGTCGCCTTGAGCAGAGGTCAATTGGTTCATGCCATGTGGTTCATATGGTTTGAACCAAGGGTATATAATGGTCTGATTGACGTAGGAAGCTTTGTGGCGAGACGCGGTCGGGGGCATAGTCGTCTTCTTAGCTTTCCACAGCAGGACAAATTGAACGCCCCCTCCAAATCGTAATACCTAAGACCCGTCGGCTACTTGTGACTTTTTTTCTTTTTCTTTCTTTCGAGTCGGCTTTTCCTGAGCCATAGAGATCTTACAAGTTCTTATCCCTGTACGAATGTGGGCTGCTTGTTAAAAATAGGCGCCCTTGCAGTACCCGTGGGGATGGTTCCCTTATTATCTACTCTGGATGGGTAAGTTATGGTGAGTTATTAATTTGAATAGATGGTGCATTTAGCTAGTAAGTACCTTGTACTTGATTCTTCTGTAAGCGCAGTTGTTAACAAGAGCACTTAGGAATTGTGCGAAGTCCAGAAGAAATTGCAGTGAAGTAAGCTTATAGACTCCTTTCATCGAAGAGAAAGATATATATATATGTATATAGAGAGAGAGAGAAAGGAGGAGCGGTGTTGTATACCCGGACAGTTAGGCAGGAATCCTAATTTCTGAAGTAGCTTTATTTTCTGGGTATGAATCTCTCTCTCTGTGTCTCTACCTTAACGAAAGTAGATGACAAATTTGACGTCATAAGACTTATCCATCGGTATCCAATCGTCGTACATTTCTTTACCAAGTTAGCGCCGCTGACGAGATCTGTGAGGAGTATTTTCTAAATTTATAATATACACCAAGTGGTAAGCAAGTAAGAAAGTAAGCAATAGGTTGGTTAGGTAATCAGTTGGATAAGAAAGGGAAGCAAGACAAACGCTGGGCATGTATCACTTGAAGAGTGCATGTAAGCAAGCAGGAATACATCTACATATGTTGTCACTCATTCTTGACGTATGAACACATGTGTCTTCAAATACGACAAAGCTATTACCGATAGGGAGTTGACCTAGTGATCTCATATTTCACGTGAGTGTCGATTTATGTATTAATAAAAAATGAAAAAAGCCTTTACAAGTATGAAGTAAGGGATTACAGAGAGAAATGACGAGACTTATATAACGCGGGTTACCCACTTATCTAGGCGTTCAATCGGTCCTATGCCTGGGTTCCAATAAGTGAACAATTTATATACTCTTTATCATGGTTCACCCCTATTTCTTAACAGCGACGAGTGAGGATAAACCTTTTAAGAACCTCCGTCTAGAATAGGCCTTGTCCCATCACGAAAGAACTTGGTGACTGCAAGAATCCTAAAAAAAAAAGTTCGAAGGTGGTATATATATATACGTCGAGTATTCGTATTATGTAGACACCGAGAAACCTGCTTGTCTCTTGCTGGGCCTGCCAAGCCTGTGTAAGGGCAGACTTTTCCACTGCCCATTAGTCTACAGGTTCTCAAGACCTGCAGTCCTTGTTTGTTCCCTTCCAGATAAAATAGTGTTAATTGGGGGTTCCCGCAGACACGCGCTATTGCTTTCCTCATCCTGCTCCATATATAGCATTTAGCCACTGACCATCCCAAGATCCTTTGCGGCCGTGTCCTCATCATCTCCATCTGCGTCATAAGTGCTCATCGTATAGCACGAACGTTGACTCCAAAACACATAAAAGGTCCCATAAAGAGACCCTTTCTCGACGCCTTCCTCACGACAAAAGAGAACAAAGAAAAAGCGCCCTACCACCCATTCCTCCCTCCCTATACTTCCTCGAAAACCAAGACTAAACTCCATATAAAGCGCTCCATATTTCTTATCGCACGTGATCGGTTGGAGTTGCCCGCATTTCGTAGCTCTAAACCCATGAGGTTGTAGATAATACAAGACATTACATCGATTCCATATTGCCAGTTTCCCGCGGTATATTCGGCGCCACTAGAGATACAATAACGCCTCGGTTTGACAGTGCTTCGATTGAGATAATTAAGAGCTCTGATGGGGGCTAACAAGTCATGTGTACGCTTTGTGCCAGGAATTTCCAGGTTTAATGAAGAGGCCGTGATTGTAGTTTCGTCTCGTGCGTTCAAATCATGATTAATCGCACAGGTAAAGCAATAGATTTCGCTTGCAACTGAAGCTATGCTCACGAATGGAATAGATCCCATGCTCTCTCACATAGACGGAGAAATTCCTCCCGCTTCTGCCGTTGTGTCTCCGGACTATCACGCCCGGCACCAAACGGTCCCCGTCGGGTAGTGGTGGGGCCATGACCTAGGGGAGGGCTACCACCCTCTTCGTATTCGGCCCGGGTGCGTCGCTTACTGGCACTTCGGCTACCGTCCTGGAGTGGTAGCCCGTTCCGGGGGGATGGTGGTGTTGGTGGTTGATGACCAGTGTAATGCACGAGCTTCGGTAACAACTCGGGCCGCCCGCCAGCTAGTTCGTGTTGTGCTTCCTCCGCGGATTTGTACTCTCTTGGACGACCTGAGGCAGGAGCCTGTGAATGAGTTGGAGGCGGGTGAGCCGGAGAAGTCAGAGGAGCATGACTTGATCCAGCGTACAATTGCCGACTAGGCTCGCCATGGGAAGGCAGGCCTTGATTAGCGAAGACATCCGAGATGGGAGGCAACCGGTTATTTGTCTGGTTCGCAGGGACATGATGAATGTGGGAAGTACTAGACAAGTTTGAAGGCTGGTTTGCAACTTGTCGAGTCAAAGGGTGCGGATTATGGCGACCGGTGAATGTTTGACCGAGTGGTGCCGATTGAATAACCCTTTCATGAGCAAATTGTTCGTGTGAAGGCGCGACAATACTCAGTCCCGGAGGTGCTTTATTTCGTCTCGACATACCCGGCGTCTTGGCTGCAAATTGGCTAACGGGGTCCCTATCCTTACTATTATCAGGCCCTGGCCCAGCCCCAGGCCCGTCTCCCTTGGCAGATTGTTGTTGAAGTCTGGCCTCAATGATGCGACGCTGTTGTTCCCTGACATTCATACTTTGCTGCAAATGTTCTTTCATGACCGGATCCTGTGTGACGAAACCAGGCGAAAGACAGGCTAATCCCACCTCCTGAATACCGAGCCCATCTCTACCTCCAAGCGCTGGTCGTGCTGTGGCCGCGCCGGAGCCGGTAAGAGTGTTCTTAGAGAGATCCAGCTTCCGTGGACGATGTCTAGTTGTAGGGATTTCTGGAGACCCTGGTTCTTTTTTTACAATAATCTTTGGTCCCGCATTGTTTGAAACATTCCGAAGACTAGAATATTAAACATGAATTAGTCGAGTGGATGGTCATCTTACGTACAGCATAGCAATAGCAACAATAGGTCAATACCAGGAGATAGGGTGCAGGAATGACTGGAAAGGCAGGATAGGCTTACGCGCTTGGTGGTGAGGACTTCTGCTGTTGAGTTGGACTCTGGCTTGATGAACGGTGGGGTGGAGAAGTATTAGTAGTAATGGTGTGTAGATGCGCTGTACGTGGAACCGAAGGAGACGATGCCGTCGCGGTGGCCGCGAGTATTGAAGCGCTGGTAGTGGCACTGGTTGCAGGCGCCAATTCAGCATATGCCGACCTGTCATAAGGAGCCGGAGAGGGGGCCATTGCAATTGCTGCGCTCATGGTGAAAAATAAATCTACTTTTAACTTGTCTTCGGCGCTCCAAGATGTTCCTGACTTTGATGTCCTTCGAGCTCCTTCTCACGTTTGTCGCTTACTAGAGTTTTATTGCTGACTGTCAGCTGAGTTACCGGCTGAATGGTTGAGGCACCTCCAAACACGAGCGGTAGACCGGGACCGTGCAGTATGAGGAAACCTAGGTTTTAGCCTGGGGTTCCTAGGAGAGATGCAGACGGTAAATTCTCTGCCCGATCGTTGTGGCCGACAATTAATCTGCTAGCAATTTGACACCGTTGAATGATATCTAGCCTAGCAATGAGGCCAATTCAACCTGAGACAGTGTGGATGACACCGAGTGGACGATGGTGGTCACCAACGCTTGGCCTTCAGAATTCAGATGTGCGAATAGCAGCCCGCTGTTTGTCCTCCCCTATCATGCAATCCGTCCTCAAGTATCTGGGTCACTGATTGGGCCAATAATAATTTACGTCTCTGCGCCCTTGGGTCGATACGAAGTCGGCAGCGAGAAACAGAAAAAACGTGGGTCGCAAGCAGCGATTCCTTGCTTGTCGCACAGAGACTGGGCCCCTTTTCCTGGCTGCAGGCTCTCAATCTATAAGGGTGGTGACGTACCGCAGCTGGTCTCAGTACACTGCGTTTCCAATTGAAGAGTGCGCTGCACGCTCGGGCGGCCCCTCGACAGCGGGACGCAGTGTCGGGGCAATGAAGGGGTTCCCCTGAATCTCGGATACTATCCCGGCCAACCTTCTTCCAGCAGACACTCTCACTTAGGCACCCTGTTAAGAATTGCTCGGTAACCGGGTCGTCCCTCTACTGTTCGAGTCGCCTTCTGGCTAGTAAAACAAAGGAAGTGGGATTCCGTGTTCCCTTGCTCCTAGACTCGTCGTGTTGGGTTGCACTTTGATCGCAACGACTGCAGGGTGCTGGTCTGGGCTGTTACACAGCTGGGCAAGCCGCCGGATAGGATGTCTTTCGGTCGGTCGACATACAGCAGGGGCAGGGCCAGCAAATACGATTCGACGGGACGGCACACGCGCGCGCGAGACTTGGGAGAATGAAAGGACAGGAGAAGAGAATGGGGACCTGTACCCGTATACAACATATACACACACACACACACACACACAACTGCGATGTGAGAATTCGGTTTCCTTTGCTCAGCAGTCCTCTCCAACAGGGCAACGGGAACGAGACGGGGGAAAAAGAGAGAGAAGAGAAGAAAGGTGAAAAAAAGGCAAGATGGAATAAGTGACTTTAGTTCAAAAACAAGAAGGGTACCTGGGCATGTAGCAGTATGTAGTAAAGGATCTAACCTAGCAAAGCGCCAGAGGCCATCGGCCAGAGGGGTGGGTGTGAAGGGGAGGGCGCAATGCAGATAGATGCAGACCAGAACCAGAACTAGACTCGATAGAAACGAGTGCGGAAAAGGTTGCAGATGGGCAAAAGCGGATGGGACAGGGTGCGTCGGCAGGGCCTGATAGAAAAGATGTTTCGAGAGAGGAAGAGGGGCAGGGTTGATTGGCCGCAAGGTGCCTCGTCTATGTGTCTATTGTGTCGTAGATAGTAATACCGGTACGGCATGAGACGTGTGAAGTGCACCACGTTGATTGCTGCGTGCCGGGTACACCGTGCCCGGGACTGTGCGAACGCCTGCCGCTGCGTCGCCGCACAATTGCACTGCGCTAGGGCTCTCGGGGCTCTTGAAGGAGGCACTTGATGGCGGGACTTGACTTGGCAGGAGGTCTATTGGTTTTTTGGTTCAGGGGGTGTTGGGGGTGGATTAGGCACTAGACGAGGCGCCAAAACGGGACAAGATGGAGTTACAGACTGAACCACCCCTCTAATCAACACTACATAAGAGGTATCTGTAGTGTGAGTAGGTGCCTACCTGTATACTACCTAACGTACCTACCTTAGGTACTTACTTAGGTAAGGTAGGTATACTAAATACTTAAATGTAGGGACCTCAGGAGCTGTCTTGAGCACAGTACACTATGATGGATAGGATTAGGCAGGAGTCCTGGAGGGCATCTCGACTAACTGCCCGAACCGCACTAGTGTTACAGACTTGTGATCTTCTCTTTTTTTTTCGGTCTTAGGTTCGTCTTTTTTTGGACATGTTGATATTGATGAGGCAACCTTGGATCCCGCTTCTCTAACACTTCAAAACTATACAAAACAATCTCAATTAACAACAAGGGGCAAAGGAAGGAATTCGTTATATACTTAGAATATTGTTCTCCACTTGCTTGCTTGTATTGTATCAATATTTAGCTAGGTACCTCTGCTCGTATTGAAATCCAATTCCCGCCTACTATGAAAAAAAGGCTGGAGACGTGCGATGAAAGAAAGGTGGACCATGTCTAAACAGAGAGAGACCAGGATACCAACCTGGTATTTACACCATTTTCCACTCTGTTACTAGCAGTAGGTACATACTTACAAGTAGTACGTACGTACAATACGCTTATAGCGCATACCAGGTTCGGGCTTCTCCCCTTGTCCCTGTCGAACCGATCTTTATCGTGGTAATCGATATACATAGGATCAGCAACAGCTCAAACCGATGACATGATGATCTCTACGCTACAGGCTTACTGTGAATTAGCATTGTAATTGCCTTTTGGTAAACGTGAAAATGCTCGATAGCTTAGTACATAAAACCGAATTACCTATATCCATCTTCTTCTTTTCTGTCCCTCTCCTTTCCGGCCTCGGACTACACTACATAGACTAACTATGGACGATATAGTTGTATCCTACACTAATAGTTTCTTAGGCAACTTGATATATTTTATCAGCCTATCACTACACTTTAGTGTATATGCTTGCAGAATCTAGATAGGATAGGAATAAGTTACCTTAGGTATATACCTACGCTAAGCTCTACTTATACTGCGTACCTCATCTCGTCATGCAAGGACAGGCACGGAAAACGGCTTTCTAGCTTCTATTTCTTTTCTGCCCTCTTTCCTAATCTGTCTTTGCCCTATCTCTTTGTGCAACAGGAGACTAATTGATATAGTAGGTAGGTAGTGAGAAGAGATGCGACCTAAGCCGTGTGCGGTGTCACTGGCGTGCGACCCAGGCCGTTTGGTGCAGTGCGATGTCGAAAGGATAGTGTTGTGATAGGCTTACAGCGCTTCTCCGACTGTCAGTGTGTACACCTGTCCGCAGACTATTGAATTGCGAATGGCGAAAAACGTGCCAATCGGCGGCTTGGAAATCTCGTCGAGTTCTGTAATTCGTCCAGCCGTTGCGACACGGGTCGTCGCCGAATCACTCCTTCGTACTTAATATTACCGGATTTTGACAGGAGCAGCCCTCGAAACTACCAGCACTAACAGACCTTCGCCTGGGTCTGCCTGGGTCTGCCTGGGGGCCCCCACCCGCACGCTACCTACCACCGCATCCTTGTACTCCGTACTTCAGGTGAGATCAGGCGAGGCTAAAATGTGTAAGTCGGCATCCCTGTCGGGCGGGAGGGAGCGCGAACTTTGCACTTTACACTTTACCAGCCTGCGCGACTAACAAAAAATTTTGTTGCCAATGACTGGCTAGCAGGAAAAGTCGTTAGTAACGTTGGATGATATGCGTAATTGTTTGTCGCGTAAAGATGCTGCTGTTCTGCTAGAACCTCTTGGTTGATGGACGGCCAACAGGACGGTGGATTCAGGTGTTGCTAGTTTTAACCTGTCACCGTCGCAAACGTCGAAACTTAAAAGTTCCTATCTGACATCTTGGGTGGATACGATACCTATTTTCCCTAGGTATATAACATTACGCGCCTTGTCACTTGTCGGAGCATTGCGCTCATTGCTGCTCGATTATTCGCCCCTCGGCCCCAATGTGGTAGTATACGCCGGGGTATGTTAACAACTCATGTTTCTTTACTGAGCGATATCTGCCTAGCTAGTGGAGAAGAATATGGCGAAAAAAAAAAAAAGAGGCGAAAAGAAACAATAAGTAAAGCATCCCCACGCGAGTTACGGAATTACGGTCTAAGGTGCCGCAAACCGAGTTAGACTTTTCGTGAACCAACCATCATCAGACGGAGAAATCAACACCATCGTTTCATGCAGGATCTCTATCGTAGGCTAAAAATCCTCGGCGGCGGGGTTCCAGTGTTTGATGTCCCTGTCGATCCCTGCTCCGAGGGGATTCAACCCTAGTCGAAAGAGCTACTGAGTACACTACGATGCCGCTACACTACCGTAGTGTGTTAGGTATACACTAACTTCAACACCCCCCGGTAATATACTTAGTAGTACACTATATAAGCATGTATACTCAGTAGCGTTGTATAGTGCACAGTACACTGGTAACAGGGCCTTCGAACAATTCGACCTTTTGAGAACTTGCTCCGCGTTGAGGATGCTTGCTGATAAATCTCTCGACTATCTACTTGCACGATATCAGACAAGCCTTTGTCGCAATGCCTGGGGAGGATGGTGCCGAGACTAGTAGTGTAGTATATACTATCTAGTGTACTAGCTACTGAAAAAGCCGAGGCTTAACAAGGTCAGCCTTTAATATCTTCGCTCCTGTTTCAGCTTCCGTCATGTGAGGATGATAAACAGCCACGATGCCATCCTTGTTACACTATACTAGTGTAGATATCTGCTATCGTGGACGTATCCTGATGTCCGGATAATGTAAACATAGCATAGCTATTCAGCAGGCTTCTCTGTCCCAGATACATTCAACAATTATATGATATATAAATATGATATGATATATATATATATATATATATCCACGGAATTGGGTCCGTACTATGTACACTTTTAGCGTACCTAGGTCGCTCGGGTTCCCCGCTAGACTCATGTACCTTATCCTCTATCTCTCTCTTCTCGGTATTTGCGAAACGGCTGCAGCCACAGCGGACGCTTAATAGGCATAGCAGACGTTTGAGGAGATGGGGTGACCAATGAATGATGTCGTCGATGGCTAGCCCTTTGAAACCTGCCCCCAAAATGATTACGATCCTATACTATCTTATTATACATTACGGAGGAGTATAACTACACCACGTATATTTTCTAATCAATCCACGCAAGACCATGCAATTTCACCATCGTTGAGCTGTTAGTACCTGGATCATCACAAGGACGATCCCTATGCCAGCGTCCATTACACAGCATCATTAATTGCCATATATCAAACGACGATCTACCTCAATTACGTAGTGCCGTGCCTGGTGCCTGCAGATTTCGACCATTCTCTCGTCAATGTGATTTGAGTCAATGTCTCATATTGCTGACGTGAGGAGCCCGGCACACTGCAGTTAGGTGGCACAAGGCCATATAGTCGATATTCGGTGACTTGTCTCTGTCTTTTGTGGTCAGTTTACTTATAAGTACACATAGGGAGGTAGGATTTTCCCATCGCGCTCGCAAGATCTACCTACATCGCAGTATGTATGCGTACACTACACCAGATGGGAAGCTGTGTGGGCGATTGCTCTTATACACATCAGAGACATGCGCGCGAATGCGGCCTGATGAAGTCTAGACCCAGATAATCGATTTGTACGGCGACGCATTGGACTGGGGCCACCTGGACGTTGCATGCGGCACTGTAACCCTCATTGTGACAATGGCCCAAGCGGGCAAACGGGCTATGACATTCCCTACCTGCTGTATGGCGACCACTTATGACTATTTGCAACCCAACGAGCAACGGGCATCTTTCAGCGAGACAATGAATCAGGGCTCGCCATCAGATCGTCCATCGTTCATCGAGAAATACACCACTACTACACTAGGGGCCAACCACAACTTCTATACTACTAGTATACACTACATGATGGAGCGTAGAACACATGCAAGGCTCTCTCTTACCGCGCGCCAATACTTACTTATTGAGTATACCGGACTATTGATTTCCTTTTTGGACAGTGACTGATAGATTAGTAAACATTATATCAAACGGCTGCTCGCTCACATTTCTATATTAATTGACTATTCGGAGATGAGACTCGAGTCGTACAGCATTTGCACATTAATCATAAATCATAAAATGAAGACTACAAAGCTACACCTTCAATTGAAGGTTCCGGCCGTTTACCTTCAAGGATGTTACTACTAAGTAAGGCTAAGGGTCCCCAGATGGTGAGCAAAAGATGGGTTGGCAGCTGTGGACAGCTGCAGGTAGATTGGTGGGGGATTATGCAAATGCTACTACCACTTTTCGCCTTATCGCCGCAGACCCAGAAAAAACCCATCGTGAATTTTATAATTCATACTTGAGCCTTGTCGTCAGCCCGGCCAAAAGTGTAGGATTTCAGTGAATTGCAATAGGTGAAACGATTAGCCAACTTCACTGCCAGTTTTCATTCACTTCGAACTGTGTGGAAACAGCACACGAAAGAAAACAGAACTAGAAGAAATGTCGGCTACAACGAAAGCTCGCGCCTCAAGTGCAGAGGACGCCGATATGGAGGATGCTCCCACTTCGGCACAGCAGGTCGCAGGCAGCCAAGATGGCGATGACCCGATGGAAGAAGATGAAGATAATGAACTTGGCGAGGAGGAGGAGGAGGAGGAACCCCAGAGAGTCCGCATTGTAAGTGTGGTTATACATACTAGTTTTCTATGTGCAGCGTGAAGTGTATTAACCAAAGCTTTATTCCAGCTCCCAGGATCTACAAGCACAGCAGCATCCTTTGAATTCCTTAAGGAGGGTCATACTCTAGGCAATGCCCTGCGGTTTATTATCATGAAGAAGTATGTGAATGAGAAGTTCTCTGCCGTACTCTCCGTCTGTATTGCGGCTAACCCGAGCTAATTAGTCCTGATGTCGAATTCTGCGCTTACACTATCCCTCATCCGTCTGAAGAGAAGATGAATCTGAGAATTCAGACCTATGGTAGGTCCTTTTTATAACCATGCTTGCTTACCCCCTGAGAAAGCCTGACTAACTTTGGGCTCTTTAGATACAACAACAGCCACAGCAGCTTTAGAAAAAGGCCTTCAAGATCTAGAGGATCTGTGTGATGTGGTTTCTGAAGAATTCTGGGCGCAGAGAGAGAGCTTCATGGCAACCAAACACTGATTAATTCAGTTGATGATTGCATTGCGCTTGGGGTGGATTCAGTATGAGACATAAAAGTTCGTTGAGGTATAGCATAGTGCGGCGTTTGGCGTAAAATCACGTCTAAAGGAGCAAATTGAGCTTCTTGTTCTGTTATGTACAATACTTGGGACCTGATACCCATTTCTAGTTGCGACCCTAGAATATGTTAGGAAATCCGCGGATATGTTTGAGTGGTTATACAGGCTCACCTCTAAGAAACTTTGCATAAAGTTCCGTGGTAGCCTCTCCGACCCCCGGAAATTTTCAGACTCGAAGTATGACATGACGTGTGTGGTCTGCTTCCAGAAGTTCATCATTTCCTACGCGATAAAGTATCAGAAAGTTGTACATAGTTGTCTTCGGAGATGCCCCTAGTGGGTTTGGTGGCCGGTGAGGGGTTCCTAGGAAACAATGCTAGACAGACCTGATATTCGGCATTGTTTTGCATCAGGAGCACGTCGACAACCGGTAACTTATTCACATATCGATGTCGCTCGAATTCCTGTCGCATTCGCGTGCGGATACTCGATACGGGAAACGGTACCGAATACATTGTTTGGATTTCAGGGGCCTGCCGAAAGTTCATCCAAGTAAGCCGATGCGCCTTTCATCCGCAGAGAAGAAAATCAATCGACGATAGGAGGTAAAAGACATATAGACCGTCGATTCGGGGAATCAGGGAGACATACAGCTCGAATCCATTCTCGGTAGGCGGCAAGCACTCGTCGCTTCGCATCGTTCCAGTTGGCCGCTGCGGAGTCAATTAGCTCGTGGTTCGTTGCTTGCGGCGATATACTGACACTGGCGCGTTACTCGCGCGAACTGCGTGGGAGTCACCGCCATCTTATATGGTCGCTGATGTGTTGGTGATGTAGCATAAACGTTCACTCAACCGACGCCAAGCTCGGATGCGCATGGGATTCGGAAGGTGTGCGCCACATTCTGCTTAGTCATGATTGCCCCGAAGTGTGGCGTTAGCTTCCCTACCCCACCTAAGGCCGCTTTTGCTTCGGCATTTGTGCGAACTTTATGCATTGAATATATCTAATAGTATCTTAGATAGTAGGTAATATGGCGTCTTTTCCCCCGAACGGGAGCCGCGGCCCATGATGCAGAGGCGTACTGTCTCTTGACTATCCTAGCGTTTATTGAATTGTAATAATGATGTCTTTTCCCTTCTTGGTAGCCAGAGTTCTAGGTATCTTACTCTTTGCTTGTCAGATGTAATCGCGCCCAGAAAAGCGCCCAATAGAAGAATGTCGGCTACGTGAGGGGGTTGGTTGGAAAGACCTAACAAGGCGTAAAAACCTGCAGAAGAGAACCCAACATGGTAGAAACATACAGAAGACAGAAGTTCTTTGAGACAAATCACATGTTTAATGTGTGTCCATATATATCCTCTATTAAGGCGTCCATTACATAGGCTGGATTCAACCCATGACCAATACAACTTTTTTCTCGCTGCCTTCATCAAAAAAGCATGAGCATCGAAATATTACCAACTAACTCCTAGCAACTGACCCTACCAGCTTGTAGTTCTTTCTTTCCCTCCTCGTCGTTCCTTCCCGCCACACTACATCACACTCTCACAGTAACAACTATTGGGTAATTCCGTCATGTCACTCACCATACCAGCAGTAGATACACAGGATGCCCGCCAGAAGCAACGTGATGAAAAAGTCGCTCAGATGAAGTCGATAGTGCACGATATTAGGACTCTTTATAATGCCAACACCCCATTGTTTACAAAGGATTCCATACGAAAGGTCGGCGAGGAACTTGAGAGATGCCAGAGAGATGCCTCAGAAAGTCGAAATATCACGTTGAAGGGCATTAATGGAATTGACTGCGAAATCACCGTTTCTCTTCCTCGGGTACAGGATCTGCCTAACAAAAACCAATATTTTGGGGGCTCCACGTGGTAAATATATTATTTCACGTAACTATTTATTATTCGTCGTGTTAATTGAAGTGGTAGGGTCATCGCCTATCACTCGTTTGAATGGCTCACAAATGAGAGAAACACGTGGTTCTTTCACCCCAAGACTGCATATCTTTCACTGAGTATCGCAGCTTGTACCAGGGAGATAAACCTCCGCCCTGGTGATGATGCATTACGTGCATCTTCTACGGAAGAACTACGCGACACATTCCATGAGATAGAACGAAGTTGGAAGGCGAGCGAGTACTACGAACGACTTCAAGGAGCGCTCGCCGCAGTGAAGACCCCTCTTGTCTTGGACAAGGTTATTGGCGTGGCATTAGGGCCCCTTATCCTAGAGACTCTGGTGAATCGCGATTCCATCACTCAGCATGCGTTAATCTCCGTTATTCATTCAACTCTCCTCCAACGTGGAGTTTTGTCGGCGTCGTCTAAATGTTATGTACAAGATCCGATATATACGCAACAAGATAAGGATGTTTTATCCTCAGAGGACTTTACGGTTCTCGAAGATCCTGGAGCTTTCCTAACGATGGACGATTCTAGCGTTCACGTGTCCATTAGTCCCGATATCCCGGTAAAACAGATTGTGGCAGATATCTGCCGTCCGGGTATCATTATATGGTCCAAAAAGCACGATTCGATATACCTGTCAGTAATTAACAGCTATTATATTTTCTTATAACTAACATCTAACCCCTAGCACCACCGATCCCGATTCTCCAAGAGTGGATAGAATGATTGAGAAAGACTATTACGAGTTAGATTTTCCGTTCCATGAATCATTTGGTGATTTAGTTATGTATATTAGAAAGGTCAGTTAATATGGACAATGCCACCGCTGGAGGACCGGCTAGGGAGTGGAACGGCTGACTGCAATGAGGAGGAATGCCTAGTTGAGTGTTGGCTCCAAATGGCTTCTTGCTTGGGTTGAGGAAATGACCGACTAGCTTGATTGGTGACAAAGCGTCGGACCGTCCGAATAGAGAGGCTTAACAAACGACATGTCTCGAGATACTGCTATATCATTTGCGGTTATGCTTAAAGTGCAGTTAATGGTATTAAATAGGGTATCGAGTAACAGGAGATTGTATAGTATTGTGATAAACATGAATGACAAATATAAATAAATAATATTGGCTGACTTCATTTATATACTATAGGTGAGACCGACTTCCTAGGAAGTCGGCCACGATACCATTAGGTACTGGGTAGATGTTCAACCTTGAAGTTACAGTTTACATATAATTATGCCGATGTGCTTACTAAGTATGCAAGAGTGGGGCTAAGGTAACAGGCTCGCCCCAGGCTAAAAGCAGCGCGACTAGCTCAGCTTTGGAACCCAATACTACCTAAGTACCTAGGCTTACATACAGCCTTGCCCCACCAAGAATGGAACCAGCGTTGACATGAATACAACTGGAATTATCGTTGCGGATACCGTGATTTCCTCCAAGTAATTCCAACTCGTTCGATCCCGCGCAGCATAACATAACAGCGCCTACAAACACTCAATCGACTAGAAGAATCAACCAGAGAAAGCAGCCATGCCCGCGATCCGCTCGCACGCCGCGCGGGCCAAGAAGCCGCCCGCGGGCTTCGACGACATCAGGGACGACCTCGAGGTGTTCGGGATCAAGATGAAGGACGCGCAGAACACGCCGACCAACAACGCCCCGAAGCACCAGGCGCAGTGGCCCATCTTCCAGATCGCCCACCAGCGCAGCCGCTACGTCTACGAGCTCTACTACGAGAAGGAGGCCATCAGCAAGCCGCTGTACGACTGGCTGCTCAAGAACGGCTACGCGGACCCCATACTCATCGCCAAGTGGAAGAAGCAGGGATACGAGAAGGTGAGCCTAATCTTCTTCTTCTTCTTTTGTCTTTCCTTTGTCTTGGGTTTGTTTTCCCTCCTTCGATCGGGAGGGCTGGTTATGTTGCGTCCAATGCGAGGGCCAATGATCTTATTTAGAGCGGCCGACAGCATGCGAATTCAAATGACATTGGGTAAACCCAGGTGTCTGGTAGTTTTGGTGTAGTGTGCATTGAAATTGTTACTGGAAGTTTGGTCGACAAAGTCCAGATCTGCTGAAAATAACCCAATCTAAGACTCGGAGATAACGCTAACTTTTGCTTCTTTTTCACTCGGTCTAGCTATGCTGTTTAAGGTGTATACAAACCAAAGAGACGAACTTCCAGTCGACCTGCATATGCCGTGTGCCGAAGGCACAACTGAAGGACGAACAAGATGTACAGTGTGTAAACTGTGGCTGTAGGGGATGTGCATCAAGCGATTAAAGGACTTCGGGACTGTTACTATGAAGAAAATACCCAGCATGTTGGCGTTATGGAGTTTCATACAAGGAAGGGTTTGGCAAATAAGAAGAGTCAGGTCTATGCGTTCGACTTCTCGAGCGTCACTGATTTTGTCATCAATTAGGAGATACTTAAATTCCATCTTCTGGCCTCTGGTGTGAGGCGGACTAACAAAACGAATACTGTTGTTGCGTCGTTCTTATTGTGCTCACTATATAATTCTAACTATCGTGAATATCGTCTACTTTTCGTTGCCATCGTTCATATCATAATTCATCTTTTCGCAAAGCCCGCTTTCCCCCTTCCTCGACCAAACTTCACAGATGTAGGAACAAATTGCAATGACGACATTGCGCCAGCTAAATAATCCATCTCAGCGTCAGGAGTTTCTACTGGGGTAGCTTTCCCTAATGGCTCCCTCGGCTCTGCTGGCGACGATTCCTTCTGCTCTTCCCCATGCGGTTTTGTGGTCTCGGCTTGTCGAAGGCTTTGTCTACGCTGTGATGTTTTTGACACACTGGTGGTAGTTGCGGTTGACGATCTCCTCCGATGATGCCCACCGTCGAGTAGAAGGGTGTGTCTACCGTCAATGCCGTCCTTGGTGAGCGCGAAGAAGTAATTCTTCGGATACATATGTTTGTCGATGAGGTGACTGCGTCTCTTATAGGGAGTTCTACATTTTCTTTCACAACCTTCTACAAAGCAGGAGTACTACACAAACATCAACAGGTGACATAAATAAGAAAATGACTAGGGGTTGTGGCGTACCGTATGCTCGCCCTTTTCCCTTTTCACAGCAGCGAAGACATCATGGCAGTCCTCGAAATGAACATTCAGCAAGTGCTCCGAGGGAAAGTTCTTGTGGCAGTCAGCACATCGATTTGTATGCAGCTTGGTGTAGTGAGCCTCATAGTCCCCGTATGTCGTGAACGACAGGACCTCTCGATGTGGGGGCAGCGAGCATCGCATTGCAATGTCCGAGCTGGTATCCACGGCTGATTCGTCGAGTTCTGTTATCTTGGTTGCCGGGCGAGCTGCTTCTTCTTCAGGCTCGCGTGAGCGCTTCATCTTGTGCAAGGTAACAGATCTCGGAATGGGGTGTATTACATTAACAATAGTGTCGTCGACGACTTATGGCCTTTGGACCGGTATGAACACGGAGCGTCCTTCCCTTGCGGAGAGGTCGTCAGAGGATGCGATCAAGAAACGTTGTTTGAAGCAAAGTATGATCTAGTACTCGCGGTGATGCTGTGATACGCAACAACGACGGGAGATCGAGCCAAGTTTGTCGACTGTCAACACAACAAGCAATACTACCAAATTGACAATGCCGGTAAGAGGCTTCAGATGCCTTCGACGTGTGCCTAACGGTGAGCGATGATATCTAAGATCATAGCTGTTTTATCAGTCTGTTAAGATCCGTGGACAAGTATGCTACGTAGTAGGTAGGTTAGGTACTTATACGTATGTATGGAGCGGTCAAGAGAGGAGCATCTGTAGGTATGCCCGCCTATCTTCGGTACATACTGGTAAGTACACACATAACATATTCAAGTATGGGGCCACTAAACTGCACGCTCTGTGCCTTTCACTTTGACCAGTTCCGGACGGCGCTACATATGTATTCACCATTTAAACCATCATTTGGACACCTGAGCTAATATTGATAATGAACCACACATAGTTTGTGGATAAACCCAACGGAGCAAGACTTCTTCAGCTTATTCATTAAACTATAACTACTACGTATACTATTTTTTATTATGTATTTATAAATCTACCTAGGTATTCAGCAATGTCTATTCGATTATGGACTGCATGAATATAGAAAGACATCACCAGGTCACAAACGTCCGAATAGCACCCCCTAAGCCAAACCCGGCGCCGGCAGCGGGGCAAACGCGTGCGGCAACCTGGAAAGTTTTAGGGGACCTTTAGGTGCCAGGTGGTGAGTAAGTACGTAAGAAGGTTAGGTAGGTAACCTACCAGGTAGCGCCTAAGCCCATCTGCCCGCCTGCCCGCCTGCCTGAGGTAGTATGTACCCGGGCGGACCTAGCTACCAGATTGGGTTCTATTCTCATGTGTTAAATTTCACATTATTGCGTTTCCCTATTGAAATCCTATTAGTATATCTATATCTATATCTCTATCCATTGGAACTTGTGCCCATTGTCCGTCCCCTCCCCCAAAGTTTTGGATAACAGCCAGCCAAAGTCCGAGCTCTCCTTCTTCCGGACTTATCAGCCTAGTGTGTAGGTGCTTGGCTGACCCCGTTCAATTGATCCAATTCATTACTTACGTCCACCATTCATCACTATTCATCATACCAACCAACAACCATTCATTCTCCCGCACGCACTGCCGCAGACGCCTACGCCTACGCCCACGACTACGCCCACGACTACGCCCACGACAACCACCAACTAACACCAACAACATTCGCGACACTGCCCTCTGCCATCGCATTCTTTGCTGCTGTCGGCTCCACTCGCGACTACTATTTCTTTTCCTTGATATCCCACCCTCCGCCTCCCTCTCCTGCCTTGCCCCAATGTTCCCGATATTCGCCTCCGAGGACATTACTACCATCGCCAACCCCTTGACCGCGGCGCGCCCCAACCCCCGATCGCCTCACCAGCACAACTATGGACCTCCCATGCATTCTCGCCCCCGAGTTCAGTTTGTGTGATCCGATACCTTGGCTGTGAGCCCTCCGCCGCTGCCGCCGCCGCTGCCGCCTATTCCCGGCTGATTCAAGCTTCCGCGCGCACCCCGGATAGGGTGCCTCTTCACCACTACTACTTCACCCGCGGCAAATCGAAGCCGATTATTCGCATCGCTGATCGTTTGCGACTCCCGCATCATGGCGAACCAGAGAGATATAGCGAGGGCGAACTGGGGGTACGTATTCGAGCTCTGGCGAGTCGCAAAAACTCACCAAAAGCACGACAACCCTGTTGGGATGCGCCTCACTTACTGACACCTGCCTGGCAGGAATGCCCAAAAGATCCGCTCTGATATCCTGGGAAAACTCTCGGGCCTCACAAAAGAGCGTGGTAGCGCCAACTACACATCTCGGTTCGAGGAAGCCGAGCAGACTATGGCCGAGTACGTATAAGTTCTTGTGGTGATTTTTCGGGCTGTGGTGCTCATTGTAACATAGGTTCCGCCTAGCCTGTATGACTATTATCTTCCACGACTTTGAATATGCTGTCGCAAAGAAGGTAGAGCAGTCTCTCTGGAATTGTCATACGTTTCTGAACGGAGAGTATCGAAAGGCTCTGAGCCGCCTTAATACCCAGAGCCAAGTTGTACAGAGGCGCAAACTTGACAAGCTCTACCGAGGGTTTTTAAAGACCTCGGAACAATTTTACTTCGTCTACATACAGCAACTCTACAATCGTTTCTCCATCCCGGAGCTACGGCAGATCGCTCGCAAAGCTAAAACGCAGTCTGCTGAAAAGGAAGCGGAGAATGCTTCTCCTCCTGCACCCTTGCGCGCACTAGTTCTGAAGTCCTGTCAGATGACCCTGGTCCGTTTGGGTGACCTCGTTCGATACCGGTGCCAATTGTCTGATAAGTTCTCCAAGGCCACATTCGACACGGCCTCTGACTACTACGGCTTGGCAAACAGTCTTGACCCCGAGGATGGCGCCGCTCATCATCAGTTGGCCGTCCTGCACCAAATTCCAGGCCAGCATTTTGACATCGTTTATCATTTCCACCGTGCAATAGTCGTCTCCAAGCCGCACGAGTTGGCACTTAAGAATCTTGAACGGGAGTTCAAAAGCCCCGAGAGCTCCTATCAAGCAAGGAAAGGCGCTGCAAAAGATCAGTCACAGGCTATGGTATCATGGTTTGTGCGACTTCATGCCTTTTATTTCCACGGAAAACATTTTTCGCAGCAGAGCGAGCTGGAGGAGGAAGTGTTGCATCGTGTTGAACTCGCGTTCAAAAATGAGGGCTCCGACAATACCTTGCTGCTCAAGATGATCCTTATCAACATGGCAGCCTATGATATTTCGACAGAGAAAGTGAAGTGTAAGTTACGGGTGTCTCTTGACGTATTATGCTCGACTGACTAAATTTGACCACTAGCCTCATGGACCATGGAAGGTTCACAGTCCTGTCAGTTTTTGTTGCGATTCAATATTCGCATGATGTTGATTCTGCTTCGAGTGCTTCATAAGACATTGGGCAATGACACACTCACTACTACATCCGGCAGTAAGCTTGGTGACGGCGAGAGCTGTGTCACTTTTGCGTCGAGTCTAGTCAAGCTCCTCCCCCTCTTCCGCCTCTATATTGCCTGGTCATATGTTACCAGAGCTGATCTTGTCCAGTACCAAGAGTACCTGGAACCTCATATTAAGGACCTTTACAGATTGCTCGCGGACATACTCACATCTCTTAATATGTATATTGACCCGACTTTAGAAACGGTCTCGTCGAAGTATCTTCTGCCTGAGGATATCGAGGCCCAAGGCCTTCGGCCGCTGAATGATAAGAAATTACCATTGTTCCTACACGTGGAAGAGCAACAAAGCTCAAGTCCACCAAAACGCGTCAAAGCACGGAAGCCTCAACAAAATTTGTTCGGCCGCCAATTCAAGCAAGAGACGGAGGCTGTCTGGCGCATCCGAGATATCATTTGCTGTGGAATACTTCTAGCAGGAAGCGCGAAATTTCCCATAACCTTGACGGCTCGGACTAATCAAGGCCGCGACATTGAGACATGGGAATTTGTGGAAGGAGCGACGGCATCACTTTCTTCTAATGAGGCTAATTTATCTCGTCTCTTGAGTAAACTCAAATTCGGAGATATTAAAGGCGGCCTAGAGAATGCTGTGGAGCAAGAGGCGAAGAAACCACAACCACAAAGTTCAAAGAATGACCCGATCCCAGACCCGGGAAATGTCTCAAAAGCAAGCATTCCCCAATCGGAAATTGTGTCCAACAAAGGCAAGGGCAAATCTTTGAACACGCCATCTGTGAACTACCTGGACTCAGATTTGAGCGAAGATAGCGAGATGATCAACATGGTCAACAAGCTTCTGGATCCTGTAGATGATGCTCGCCCACACTCAAGTTTGGCCCAAGCCCAGGCAGACCCAAGCTACGGCATGCATTCATCTACTGCTAACGAGATTTTCGGTAATCTTGAAACTAGCCCAATTCAACCATCTTCCATGTCAAAGGCCATCCCGAACCTTCCATGGGACTACTTTTACAAACCTACCCCACATCGATCAAGCAGCCAGGAGCAGAACCAACTGAGTCCTAATGGTCACAACGTACCAAGAAGCGCAACTGGCCAGCTTGATGGGTTTACTTCTTCGTCATACCTTGATGATTTCAGTACGCCTTATCAGCAGCTTAATCCTAGTTTGTCCCCCCGGCCGAATTTAGGGTATATGCGAGATTCACCGAGTCTAAATAGGTCAACTCCCAGCCTCCATCAAAAAGATTTTGGCCTCGATACGTTGGAGAACTCGCGTAGTGCTGTCCTTGATAGCCTGAGGTCAGCGCTGCTCGCCCAGCATGGTCTTGCCAGAGACAATTCATCACCAGGTATTAACCCCTCAGCTCGTACGGGCATGACTCCAGTATGGGGTCAGGAGAATGGAATGAGTGAGCGTTCATTCTCTCAGACAGGAGCTTCCTTTCAATCACCAGAATTTGGGCACAACAATACCAGTAGCTATCTGGAGCTCTCAGCCAACAACCAGGCCAATGCCACAATGCTACGAAATCCGCTTGCTCCACCAGGCGAAAGCACGCCGGAGCTGGGACGGGCGACGTCAGTTACGAATTCTGGTCGTTTCCCGACAACGCTGGAGTCCACCAATAATGAGCTTGGTGCCCAGGACATATGGGGTCAGGGAATTTATCGCCAACAGCGTTCACCTTGGCACCATGAGCCTCAAACCGCTACTTCCTCTCTAGCGTTCTCACATCCCAGTAGTTTGATTAACGGTACCCCGGGCCCCATAACTGCAGCGCCCGCAAACGCTGTTGGTTGCAACGGTCACTACTACAATGCCACGACCCCTTTTGGCCGTTTAGGAGACGGTATCAACAATAGGGCGGATCCCACTCATTTTCGCAATCAGCTAAAGGCCGCAATAGGAACTTCTGAACTCTCGTATGATCAGCAGATCTTACAGGCAGCGATGATGGATAACAACCGAAAACCGCGTCCTAAGTGATGATGGCCTCCGGTGACCTTGCTCTACGCGTTCATCGATATTCTACTACCTTTAGGAAGGGATTAAGCCATGGTCGATTACACCCGCAAGCGCTAACAGAGCAAACGAAGATACAACCCCTTTGTGGGATTATCATAGGAGATTCTCCGGAGCAACACTAGTGTTGTTGTCTATCTTGAGGGTGCAAGATGACGGGCAAATACTTCTTGCTCAATCGATGCAATTTTAGTTCATCCTGCAGAAGCACCTGCCTCGGAGCTCTCTGGAGTCGCAGTAGACTACCTTGTGACCGCACACTCTCAAGTCGATTTCGATTTTCCATTCGCGTAAATTGAAATTGATTGGAAGTTTCCCAGTTGTTGAAACCCAACAAAGATATCACATACAAAGAAAGCAATGTCTTGTCTTTTTGTTTCGCCGTCGCAAATGCCATGCTAAGCCAGCCAACCCAACCCAAAACCTGCCCAATCTAGAACGCCGGCCCCTTTGCGTAAAGTTGAGTAACGCCAAAGTGTACTAGGTGGACGGTACCTAATGCTATCGTTTCGTGCTTCATCTTTCTTTCTCCTCTCCTCTGTCTCACCTCCCGAGATCGGGCAGATTCGTGTGGTCAATTAGGAAGAAGGTTGATAGGTCTGCTTGGGGAAGGGGTACCTGTGAAGAGAAGGATGTCAGATCAAACTCGGATATTTCAAGGTGTCCATGGGTCGAGCTATTGTGATTGTTGTTGACGCTGTTGTTGAGTAGAGAAGGGTAAGACTGATGGAAAATGTGATTGGGGATGTCGTTGTCGTTGTCGTCGTTGTCGTTCATCATAGTTCACACATGAAAGTGGCCAGCCCTCCCAAGCCACTTCTTGAAGATAGATAGCTTCATATGAACGAATAAAGAATTGTTGATGCCATGTCCCTATGTTTGTGCCCTCTGTGATGTGTTTTCTTCATGCAGACGACAGGGCAGACGAACCGGGGGGCCGGGGGGGGGGGGTGCGGGGGATATATAAGGAAATGCGTCTACTCACGAAGGACCGAGCTCCTGAATGCTCAACGCCGCAAGCCACTGTCCCATGTCGATAGCCGTATCGATGTTCTTGCCTTGGACGAGGCCGGCAACAAAGCCACCAGCGAAGGCGTCACCGGCGCCATTGGTGTCATTGATCTTATCAGCACTAATGGCGTGGACAGGGAACCGCTTCACCTCATCCTGACCCTGGACAGCGACGATGGTGGGGTTCGTGCCCTGTGTAATTATGGCCACGCGGGGCCGCTGGGTGTTCTTCTTGGGTAGATTGGCGAGGGCCTTGGCGATGGCCGGGATGTCCTCGGCGATGCTGGCGAGGTCGTGCGAGTTGGCGTAGGCGGCGGCCTCGGTCTCGTTGCAGATTATGTAGTCCCAGTAGGGGGACGAGGCGTCGAGCGGCTCCTTGAAGAACTGCGGGATGAAGGGCGCCGAGAGGTTGACGATGAAGGTCTTGTTCTTGGCGGCGGCCTCTTCGCCCAGGGCCGCGATGGCTGGTGGACAGACTTGCGGTGAGGGGAGTCTTGTTAGCTTTTGGTTTCTTCCCCTTTCTGCTTTCTTTCTTTCTTCCCTTCCTCCCTTCCTCCCTTGCTCCCTTGCTCCCTTTCTCCCGTCTTGTCACAACACCCAACAATAATAAATATTTATCACATACCGGTGAAGTGGAAACCGCCAACGTAGTAGAAGTCGGCGTTCTCGGCGAGCTTCCAGATCTCGGGTTTCTTGAGGTGCTCGATGTCGTAGAGGTTGGCGGCGCCGAGGTCGGTGCAGAGCGAGCGGTTGGCGCCCGTGATGATGGCGCCGCAGCGGCCGGTCGGGGCCTTGGGGTCGACGCGGTACTCGACGCGCAGGCCGACCTGCTTGACGGCGTCGCGCAGGATGGCGGCGTACTTGTCGTCGCCGACGCCGCCGAGGTAGACGACGCTGTTGGCGGGCAGCACGTACTGGGCGCCGCGGGCCGTGTTCTGGGCGGCGCCGCCGGCGATGAGCTTGGCGTCGTAGTTGTTCAGCAGCTCCTCGTACAGCGGGATGTGCTTCTCCTCGGCCAGGATCGCGTCATTCGCCTTCAGGCCATACTTGTTCAGGAGATCCTCGTTGCCGAAGGCTTGGATGTCTGTTCATGTGATCGTGTTGTCAGCCAGATGCGCCGATGCTATCAGAGAAATACATGCTCCACCCGATCCCGATCCAAGATGCCAGCGCTGGAGGGGTATAGCTCCTACTAGGTAGTGGCGCTGACAGTTTAACTTCGTGAGAGATAGGACCTACCAAGCAAGGGGTTCTCCAAGCACAGGAGGGCGAATTCTTTAGTGGCGGCCATATTGAAGGGGGTGGGAGAATCTGGTGGGTTGTGAAGTGGGATGAGATGAGACACTCAGGTCAGTATCTGCGAAATGTCGGGGCAATTATCTACTGTACCTACTTCGTAGGTAATATGGAGGGGTAACAATTTATACCTGCGAATGATGAAGAAGGATGGTGGGGTTGCCGGGGACCGACATATTCGGTTTAGCTTACTTGCCGCTTTATGTATACAGGTATGTAGAATTTATGCGGGCCATTGATAGGTAGGTACCTATCTAGTACTCCTCAGTGAGACTCGGGAGGTTGCCGTGCTTACAAGGCACGATAACGGTAATAGGAACTCCCCTCAGTCAAAGAGCATTTTAAAGGCATCCCGGAACTCGTTCCCACAATTCCCGAGATTCGGTCACGTAGCTCGGGTTCTTTTCAATATATCTGGAGAAAGCGTGACACCTCGTCAATCTACAATCTATCAAATATAAATGTGGAATCTCCGCGTTCCTTCGTCATCGCTTCTCGATCGCTTCTCGAATATAAATACTCTGCCGTACAATTCAACACTTCTCGTTTCGTTCGGCCAAATATCATATTAACACGCTTCATCAGTTCCTTAGTAGTACATACAGACAACGCGGATCAGATTATAGCGGCGTTCGGTAATTACCGCAACTATATTAGCGCCCACAACCAGCGCGGGGCGGAGATATACATAAGTATGTACAGTAAATCTTGCCGAGAATGAGATTCCGCCGGAAGAATCCTCACGGCGAGGCTTACTACGATGACAATGACGGTAATATTAACTACGCATAACTCCACACAGAGGTACTAGGGACAAAAAAAAACAAAGGAATCCCTTGAGCATATAAGAGAGGCTAGGCGTGGCAAATACATGGTAGGCGAGAAGGGTTTAGTCAATTTAAATGCGCCAGGCCATGTTATAGCTCTAACTACGACTGGGCTGCTTGTTTATGGGTTGTGATAGTTGCGAATTGTTTAGCCGGGCTTCTTTCAACTCAGATTTGACAACTAACAGATGTACGAATTACCAGCTCCCGACCTTAGCCGCTCAACCAGTACTGTTTAACGGACGACTTCCCAGGAAGTCGTTCAGGGTAGACAACATGTGATCCTAGACACCGAGGGCCATATAATCCCATTATGAAACCATCGAGATGGAAACCTGAGCATAGTAATATCTGGCCCATGATTAATAAATAGCAAGCAGAGAGAGTATTTAAATGCTTGATTCCATTCTATATGTTAGCTTCATTTGTCTTTAGCATTGCTGTCTTGTGACGGTTAGTTGGACCTGTTGTACCATGCAAATGATTGCTCGCGGTTTATTACCAAGTATAATAATTTATAAGTTAATATACAATTCAAGTGAAGAACTCCGGACTCGTCACGGATCGTGGGGTAACTTGGCAAGGCTCTAACCAAGATTTCTGAGCTGCTGTTTCAGTACAGATATTCTCGCTCGAAGTTGGAAAACTGTATAGTCATCGACAAATAGGGTAGCTTATCGTTGGCTCTTCTAACTAGAGTGGCCTGAGGCCATACTAATTCATCCTCTGTGCGACAATATGTGATTTCGAGGCCGACATGACGATACCCCTGATTGAAACTAATTCTGCTTCTGTTTTGGTTGGTATAACGTCAATTTTTTTCATTACACAATCCAGCCTTTAGTCTGGCATCTGCCTATCTTATTTTTGGCCTGTGTATAGTCCTTACGACCATGGCATCTTCACATGTTAGGGGCTTCCATGACATCCGTTCACACTTCGCGTCACTTCGTACGAGTTTTCCGAGGAGTTGGAATGCAGAATCTGATGCCGGGTACTTTCCCATTGAGCCTATTTCATGTCGACTCGCCTGTACCTGAAGATGCAAAGAGCAACAACGAAACTCCAACCGCCTATAAACCAGTGACCATAAGAGCAGCCGTTTATTCCTTTGTCTTTTGCGTACCACGGAGAAGACCCGTCCGCCTGGCAGCAATAAGACCCGCCTTTTGACCCTGTGCAGCGTATCTTGAGATGGTCGAAGCCTTACCGATGTGTTGATGGTTACCCTGGCAGCGAGCGTTAGCATTTCTCCCGTTTCCCCGCTCACATCCCACCGGATACTACTTACACCACCGTGAGGGTGATCAACAGGGTTCATGGCAACACCACGAGTCTTGGGCCATGAGTTGCGCTTGACGGCGAACTTATGCTTGGCACGCGAGGCCTTGAGAAGGGGCTTGTCGGTACGACCGCCACCGGCAACGATACCGATCATGCCACGAGCGCTGCTGCTGACGATCTTCTTGGCACCCGAGGGGAGCTTGATGCGGGTCTTGCCCTCGTCGGGGTTGTGGCCTACGATAGTGACGTAGTTGCCGGAGGTGCGGCCCAGAGTGCCACGGTCGCCAACCTTCTCCTCGACGTTGGAGACGACGGTACCCTCAGGCATGGAGGACAGGGGGAGGATGTTGCCGACGGTGAGCGAGGCGTTCTTGCCGGCGTAGACAAACTGGCCGGTGTACATGCCCTCGTTGGCAATGAAGGTCTCCTTGACCTGCTTGAACTTGTAAGGGTGGCGGAAGACGACGCGGGCGAGGGGAGCACCACGGCCGGGGTCGTGGATTATCTCCTTGATGACACCTCGCATGTAGCCATGGCGTTCGGCGTAGTCGAGGCTTCGGAACTTGGCAGGGGCCTTTCGAAGGCGGGTGTTGGCGGCTACGGACAACTGTGAGCATGTTGCTACTGGTAGTTGCTGGCTACTAGCGGCCTTGACGGCCTTGATGAGGCGATTCGTGATCGTGATGCGAGGGGAACCTACTGAAGATACCGCCGTTACCCTTTCTCTGGTTTCGGATCTGGACAAGTTGGCGGTTAGTATTTATTTTATTCAATTCGTCGCATTTCGTATGCCATCTGAACAATGTACTTACAACGCGACCCATTGTGGCGGTCTACTGTGCGCAATCCGAGGTGGTGAGAGAAGGAGATGATGGGTGTGTGGGATGGTGGTTGAACTCGAAGTTTTTTGGTGTAGAGACGGACGCCCGAAATTCAAGAGCCGACAATTTTCCTTGATCCGCTAGTTTGTGTGGGAGCCAGCTGGTCCCGGTCCTCGCTTGACCCTAATCTGCTGCCAGGCCTATCATTTGCAGCTCGAGGTGGTCGGTGCGCACATCCCCACTGAAGTACCCAAGTACATACCTAGGTAGGTACCGAATCCAGCCACAGCCTGTTCACTAGCCACAACGGCTCGCCCCTCTGTGGAACACGGGAAAAATGGGGCGTTGAGCTTAAAGAGGTACTCGAGCATCTGGATAGGATCTACATAGAAACGAAACGCGATAAGCCAACAGAACCCCTGTAAGAAATTAAGTGAACTTCACGCGCGTAGGAGCCTCACCACCCTAGCCACCTCTACACCCATTTCCCATCAACCTCATCAACCACTATCGCTCTAACTACACGCTCTCGCCACAATCACTAATCTCCATACTTTGTTTTTCATTGTCAATCACATTCTCAGTACTTCAGACTCACCAACACGTATATAGTCTAGCTTTACAATTACCAGCCTACAGACTCCCGCCCGATTGCCGCTCAACAGCTTTTGTTACTGCTTTAAGCCGGTAGCCCGACCAAGGACCGATCGGCGTCATGTCGAAGCAGAAACACGCGCTCGAATTCGAAAAGATCATCAATGACGGCCGAGAGCGCAAGCGCAACGAAGAGCTTGCCGCACGCATCTTTACGAGAGACAACAGCCAGCGCCGAGCCAGCGCACCCCTGAAACCCGGCGCCGGCGGTTCGCTCGCAAGCCGCGTCGGCGTCAAGAAGGTAACCAATTTGCTCCCGTGTTCCATGGCCCTATTGCCCATCCCGGGAAAAGCCGAGCGCTCACACGTTTCGTACAGCGCGTATCCACGGGGGGCCGCGTTCCAGCCGGTAATATAAATGGCGACTGGACACACGATCTTCACAACACCACACAAGACCGGCCGAGGCCGCAACAACCAGCACCCAATTCACTCGCTGCCCGAGTCCACGCACCCGGTACCACCCTTCCTAAAACCAGACCTGCCACTCAGAATGCACGCTCGAACCGCACGAATAAGCTAGCCAATGCTTTCACGCGGACTGCGGCGTCCTCGAGCAATGGCCAACAACAGATGAACGTCGTCGATTCGCAGCAAGGGCGCGGTATTACGATAAAAGGATTGGCCGGCCCATTCGCCGTGCTGGCGCAGAACTTTGCGCCGGGCACGACCGCCGCCGACATCGAGAGTGCCTTGACTCCCGTAGGGGGGATCATCAGTAGCTGTCGGCTGGTTAAGACCTACCCGATCGTCATTGCCGAGATAGTCTTCGAGAGTAAAGAGGGTGCCGATCGGGTGATAGAGAGATTTGACAAGCAGACCGTGAGTCCCATTGCCTCCTATTCCCTAAATGCTCCCAATCATAACAGGAACTAATGAACATCCTCCTTTCCCAGGCCGACGGCCGAACGTTAAGCGTCTATATGAAGCCTGGTGGCTACACGGCGCCACCAAGCGGTCCGCGTGCCCAGCGCACAAATGAGACCCGGCTCGCTGGCAATAGTGTTCTAGTTGACGGTTCTATGGGGTTTAACGATCCCATGGAGACGGAAGATGGAAATCGGGGTTTATACAGCGATAACATGGTGCCCACGAATCAGGCAAAGGGCAACAACAATACAGGCTATCGCAGGGACCGTGGTTACCGGCAAGGGCGATAAGACGCTTCGATTGAGTACCGCCGATCTAACGACGATGCTGCTTGAATATTCGAGAAATTCTCCGATGGCGGCTCAGGCTATCGTCCCGTGCTGTTCTGACAATAGTGCGCACGTGGAGACATAATCTCCTTCAGGATACCTTGCCAGACAACGTTCGTTCCCCGCGACACAACAACAAAATACTTTCACTCGGAATAGACCCAACGTCGGAGACTAACAATAACTCTTGACTTCATATGACCAGATTCTCATGTATTATTATTATTATGGCGTGGACTGGATGTGCTCTTTGCATGTGGATAGGCCGGTCGACAAAAGGGTGCGCGTTACATAGGGAGGGAGGCGCTAAAGGGGCCAACAATATATGTCATGATAGCGGTCGCGGGTGATGCCTACCAGACTTAATTAAATAGGCAATAAAACCAACCATAGAATTTCCGGAAGACATCATTGATTTCTTCGTATAACTTAGGGACGTAAATAAATATTACCTATTGTTTATGCGCCATGTCTGTCTAATTACCGAGTATTCGATACATATGTACCCCGAAATTATTGAATACTACTACAAACCCCTTAAATTCTAATTCGCGCTCTTACACAACCCCTTATATATATATATATATATATAACTATTCTTTAACTAAATGCATGAATATGCCCAAGATAGGTGCGGCATCTAGTTTGAAATGGCGCTATCGACACTGTAGAATTTCCTCGCTTGCTTGCTCTAAATAGTTTGATGAGGTTAAAGCTCAACAAACTCATCAAGGCACAATGCAAAAATAGCCTCATAGAACGCATAGACGGGGATTGCTAACAATCTAGGAAGGGATTCCAAGGGCTCATTCAGAGGCACAAGTTTGGTTGTGCTGACCCCGTGTAGAACTCGACGTGTGCTTTTCCTCCTGTGCCGCTTCGCGGATATCATGTACTACGTAGATTTCATAGTTACTCTATATGAGTAACCAATGTGTCCCGCTCATGGCGACACCCCCCGTCTTCGCTTTCTTTGTTATTGCCCCTCTCCCAGAACTTCATCGACAACTCATAGTTTCAGTTGCCCACTTGCCTACATTCTACAGTCGCGGTGCGCATTGAGCCCTCGCTCAACTGTAAGGTGGAGAGACCCCAGAAAACAGCTGCTATAGCAGCGTTGTCACTACAGAACTCATCCATTGCGATTCAGAATATAGAAGGTAGTCGAAAAGAAAAAAAAATACAAAAGAAGCACCCCAAAGAATGCACCTGCACCAGTGAGGCATGCAACCGGGGGGTTAGAGCCACCTCTAGCTAGATGAATTCTCCATCTCGCGATCGAAGTGTATGCTGTTTTAGCCCTTTGAACGAGTAGCTGGGCTCGCAATTCCATGCCCGTCAAAGCTCTTAGCCAATTGTGCGGAATGATCAAGACCTGACTTCAGCACCTGTTTGATAGTCATGTTCGGTGGTGCGCCTCTGCGGTACTCTATACCTGCCCCACCGACCTCTTGTTTTGAGAATGTGGTTGAGACCAACTTTAACCGCACCATCTCTCAAGTCTACACTCAATTAGATCAACTGAGACTTAAGGCTCCCAATATATAGCCGGGCACGGCCATGGGGGGATCTCATGGATGCGTAGTCAAGTGCCACGTAGGCGTGGGCGTATTACAGGCTCTTTAGATATCGTGTAAGTTCCTCAATGCCACGGGGTTTGGTTACTGAAGCCCTCTTCGAGTGTTCGTTCTTCCAAATTCCGGATAAAGTCTCGGTTGCCTCTGGTCCCGCCCCTTTGTGCTCGACTATCTCGTCGGCCGGCAACTCTACCAGCGCCGGGATCCGTGAGACCCATACCGTCAGCCGGTGGTGGATAGTATGCTGGGCTTGGCTGTAGTCGAATCGGTTGGCTTGGATCCAGATGGCTCGCAACCCTCTGAATCGTTGCAGGGATTCCGCTCTGCTGCTGATCCATGGTGGACGCTCGTTGACGTCCCGCACGCACAGTAGCTTGTTGATATAAGTTCGGTTGCTGTACCGCCCCATAGTTGGCGGCTGGCATCTGTGCCGGCGGTTGATTCATGACCATCTGGCCATATGGTGATTGTTGAGCAGCATAAGGAGGAGGTGGACCGGCATGGCCACCGCCTGGAGTATACAAGCCATTATTCCCGTAAATGGGAGGCTGCCCATGGGGAGACTGGGGATACTGGCTAGTTTGCATCGCGTAGTTGCTTTGAACAGCAGCCTGTGCTTGAGCCTGGGCCTGAGCCTGGGCTGCTGCCTGTTGTCTTTCTCTTTGCTTGCTGAGTTCAGCAGCTTGCTGCTGCTGTTGAGTGCCTGGTGCTGGTGACCGGTTAAGTGAGCTAGACTTCAGATTCATTGGCGGAACGAAAGGGCCTGTGAACTTTTGCTGCGTAATGAATGGGTGAAGTTTAGCCTGTTGAGGTGACCACCGTTCGAGAGGGCTAATAGTTAACAACCCCCGGACGAAATCGATAAAAGCCGTTCGGTTACTCATTTCTAGGGGGAACGATTAGCCTACGTTCATCCAACGTAAAGACTCCCTAGAAGCTCACCTCGATCAATCTCGCTCTGTTTCATGTTCTTCCGCGGCAAAGGATATGTCTTGATGATCTCTGGCAGATTACTCGCCTGAAAGTATTTCTTACTAGGCTGTTCCTTCGCGTTGCGCTCTCTCGAGTATTGTTCCATACTCTTCAAATGATAGTTCTTCCGACCATATTCGTCCTGTCTCTTTTCGAAAAAGTCACCGGCTTGTTTGCCAACCTCGATCATCCAGTTTGGCGGGTTGCCTAGCATTTCGACAATTCTTGATACCTGGTTGTACTCCGAAGAGCCAGGGAACAAGGGCAACCCCAGGAAAAGTTCGACTACAATACAGCCGAGAGACCACATGTCGATTGCAGATGAGTATGGGAGGCCCAATAGTACCTCTGGCGATCGATAGAATCGTGATTGAATGTAGGTGTACACCGTTTGCCGCTCGTCACAAGCCGACCCAAAATCGATAATCTTGATGATCGGACTCTCCAGATTCTTGAGTAAGATATTCTCCGGCTTCAAATCACAATGTATTAATCGAGCCTTGTTCAAGAGGGCTAGTCCGTTTAGCAGTTGTTGCGCGAAAACTCGCACGAGCGTCGTGCTAAGGCCACGGAACTGATTCTGTTTTATCAATTCATACAGATTAACGCTTAGTAATTCGAATACCAAGCAAAGATGCTGCCGATGTATAAAGGTGTCTTTAAGTCTTAGCAGATGATGGTCATCATTCTTGTCGAGCTTTGTGTTCACCTGTCCACTGGTTAGACACTAGAGTGGCAAGTGATGTGGTGACACAACATACTAAGTCCAGTACCGATACTTCCATCATACTTTGGTTAAAGTAGGCTGTTCGATTCTTGATGACTTTAACAGCGACAACCTCTTGTGTCTTTAGGTTTTGACACTTGACGACTTGTCCAAAAGTCCCCTGCCCGAGGACGTCAAGAATTAAGTATCGGTTCCTAGGAAAGGTCAGTTTTTCAGGTAATAGTAGACCATGCCAATAGGAGACGCACTTGTGGCCAGCTTCCTCTGATCCTAGTATGTCGTTGACATAAAGTATATAGTCGCTGTCTTCATTGTCATATCCATCATTCTTGGTCCCTTTACTCGGTTTGGTTAAGACTCGGCGGGGATTTCTCGAGGACTCATATTTAAAATTAGGATTGCATATCCGGTACGTTGCGGGTAGGTGAACTGTGAGGGCTTGCAGCGGCTGCGACAACAGTTTAGTACATGATATTGTTGAGGAATTCTGAGTCAAGAGTCATACACTTATGAAACCACCTTCAGGGTTCGCTCGTCGAAACGGTGGTTGCGAGTTAATCCTCGGCTGCAATTCAGAAGGAGTCTCAACTTTCCTCAGCTGAGGAACAGGTTTCTTCTCGACCGGCGCCTTGGAAGCCTGCGCATGCGGCGGCCGCCTGGGTGACTTGGGATCATTAGTGTAAGCGCCGTCGAGGGAAGGCGCCGTAGGCGACTGATAGTTGTCCTGGTTGTTAACGTATGGCGCTATCGGGGGGAGTTGTGAGCCCTGGCGACCATAATAAGGGCTTGTAGGGGGATAGTCAGATCGACTCGGGGACTGACGCTGACTGTGCGGTGTCGAGAATTGCCCTTGGTTCGATGGCACCTTACCGCCGTATGGTGACGTGGGCGAAAGGACCTCCATGGGCGAGTAACGCTGAGCAGCAGCTGAAGGCTCGGAAGGAGAATGCAGGTTAGCGGATCGGCCGCTGCCTGAGAGATGGGACTGATGGTGTGGCCGCATAGGATACTTCATAGCACTGTAAGGGTCGTGAGCATCTTGCATGGGGATGTCGCCATTACCATCGCGCGAGACGCCGATGGGCGACGTGACACTAGATTGGGCCGAATGGGGGTTTATTGAGCCCTGATATTGTTCGTACTTGAAGCCAGCGGGTGGGTGGACCAGCGCGGGTTGTTGTTGAGGGTATTCACGGGTGGGCGTCGTTTGACTGCTGCCGTTATATCTTCTCGGTGCGCCGGTGGCGTCCTGGTAGCCCTGCCATTGATCCATGGCGGTCGGGCGGGGAGAAGAAAGAGGCCTGGCAGTTGACGCGGTATCCAGACGTGGCCCGCAAAGAAGAGAGTGCGTTAGTCAGTAGGAGTGGAGGTCGTGGGCTGCTGATGCGGAGGGGTGGGAAAGCTTGTCGGGGAGCCAGAGACAGGCTGGCGGAGTGAGCGGCGGGCAGCGGCAGCAAGTCAGATACGGGACGTTCTGTCGGGACCAAATAGGTAAGTAAGCAAGTAAGCAAGCCAACGAGCAAGCGAGCAAGCAAGCGGGCAGACAAATAAAAAGTAAGAATAGACAGAGTAGAGTGCGATGGCTGGGGAATGGACAACACTGCAGTAGTCGAAGTGG
Organism: Xylaria sp. FL1042; assembly: GCA_022495085.1. NCBI lineage: Eukaryota > Fungi > Ascomycota > Sordariomycetes > Xylariales > Xylariaceae > Xylaria > Xylaria sp. FL1042. The sequence continues at coordinate 65,199 of MU380284.1, forward strand.
GCGGGTGGTGCAGGCTTGGGACGTTGGAACTTTGGAACTTTAGGACCAGAACCTGGGACCTGGACATGGGCGACAGGCTACGTGGACAGGCCGAGCTTCCTTGGTACCGTGGGATTGTTATGACGACTCGTGGCTGGCGGGTTGGCGTGCCCCGGGGGAAGGGGGACAAAAAACGAACGAGTCGTGGTTGATAATCAACAGGAACAAAAAGCAGCCTAGGCACATACCTCGAATCCCAGATGCAAGGTAATCCAAGTATCTAGGCTAATGCTGATGCGAGTAGATAGAGCGCCTTTTAGGAATTCATGGCGCAAGTCCAGGACGAGTGGACGAGTGGACGAGGGACGAGATGGGGAGAGACGAAGAAGACTCTTCCAGGCCGACTAGCTGCAGTGAGTGAGTGGGATAGAGAGATCGAAGGGGAAAATGCAGCAGGCTCAGGTACGTACGTAGAGGTATGTATGATTGTGATTGATAGGTTTGCTGTGGCTATAATGGGCTTGATATGGATGGTACCTGTAGGTGGGTAGGGATACGTGCTTATCCAGCTCAAATCACGACCTTACGAATTTCCCCGGGGGTAGGGTGAATGATAACACTGGAAATGGAGATGAGAATGAAGGATGAGGATGGTGATAGTGACGACGACTGCAATCGCTGCCGGGTGGTTATGTGACCGAGTCAACCCGTCGTGATTGGGGGTGAGACAAGATATGTGCGTTGTAGTATGAAGTTATCGTCATGTTACTTCGGGAGGCCACTCAATACCTAGGTTAGGTAGGTAGGAGGTATGTAGGTAGGCAACTGATAGGGAGCTACCTTGGGGAACCCTGGGGAGAGGTAGGGTCTCGAATATCAAGGCAGAGAGGCAGAGACAGACGGAGAGGAGGCGGGAGGAGCAGAGAGGAGCACGAGAGGGGCCATCATTTTGGCGGGTCGCCGACCGAAAGCCTACCCACGGTAGGTACATACTTAGCTAAACTTAGTAGCTGGGTACTTGCTAGCAGTACCTAGGTAGGCAGAACTAACTGCTATAAGCAATACTACGTAAGTACTAAGTACTTACCACACACCAGCACAACTGTAACGGCACAGTTCCAGCGAAAAGCAAAGGGCGTTCGCACACGGGTTAGGCAGTGGCTCCAAGGTAGGTTGGGTAGGGTGGATGTTAGGCATCTTCTAGCCCTGGGACCCATGCCGGTAGGTACTACATTAACTTTCACTAGCGCCCCCTGTATACCCCCCGGCTGCCCGCTCTGGCATTGCATAGCATTGGTCTCTTGGTTTGGGCATCTACAGGTATCTGTAAAAGGTTAGGTAAGTGGCAAGTATGTGTTCCATGATCCAGGTACTCCTTAAGCCACGGACATGCACAAAAACAAAGGTAATAACAATACAGCCAAGATATCCCCGACGACCTACATATTGGTAATTTTTATATCTTCTAAAGTTCTGAGCATATAATAATAACGATATGCACAGGCTCCCACAGGTGCCAAGTCCGAGATCAACATGTCCTGCTAAATCGTCTAGCGGTTCTTGCCGTCATCTTTACTTGAGTAGTTATGCTCTTCGTGAAACTTACTTACCCAGGACAGCTCTAACATTAGCTGACCGCGGAAGAAAGACGACTTGTCATGTAGGTCTCTAATGATCTTCGATATCAAGGTTCGAATACCGTGTAGCTTTGAAACCACCCGAACCGGCGCCGTGGTCATTTATTACCGTGCTAGAGATGAGACAACACCATAAGCATTCATTGTTCACTGCTCTTCCCGAGTCTTAAGCGGCGTTACAAATCCTTGCAGCAGCTCTTGTTTCGACGTCTGTTGTCAGTCCAATGAGATGGGGCATGTCATATACGTACAGAATGTGACCGAACCAGGTCGCCATCTGGTCGGTGGTTTTTCTTTTGAAAACCCCCTCCTCTCCCCTTCTTGTGCTTCAACTTTAAACATTTATTTTTCACCTCTTTTAAATATTCCAATAGGCTCTATTCCCTTTCCGTCAGCACATCAAACTCGGGATCTCTTTATCGCTTTCCAACCGCTCATCCTTTATTAGACAAAGACTTAGGTTAGTTACCTTGCGTATTATTGCACTGGGTATGCACGTGCATTTTTATAAAAGGGCTGCTGCATTGGTTACGCGGCTGAGAGCTTTCCGTCTAAAGGTTCTGTCACCTCGTCGGAACCTGCGAATGCAATAGGGATTGATCATTATAATCAAAAAGCACGTTCGCCCCTTATGTATATATCTTCATTCAGCTAAAGCCCTATATCACAAGCCACGCGTCCGTAGCACTAATTCGCAACACTTGATTCACCAAGCTAGGTAAGGATGATGAAGTTCTATATCCTGGAGCGCCATGACGAAGCTTCGAGGCTGAGAATGGGCCTCGTCGTTCGTAAGAAGGAGTGAGAGGCGCGCAAACCCCGAGCCATTAGGCATTGATCCAATAGAGCTCCATCGTGCCCAATGATACCACAGATCAACAAGCCAGGGGGTTACATTGACGGGTGCTACTAGAGTACGGGCTAAGTTAATGTCGGACCATAGCTATTTTACCCGTTTTACTGAGAAACTTGAATAGAAAAAGACTTTAGAATAAATTCACACTAGAGAAATAGTGCTTGTTTTCTCGGGCTCCGGTCTATTACACCATTTCGTTTTTTTTGGTAGAGATTATGGCCTTGTCATCCATATCTGACTAGTCGCCCGTCACCTCAAAGACCTAGTTCATCGGCTATTGTCCCATACGATGGGTTTATTAGCCCTGAAATCGCTGGAATTTGCACATACGGAGATAAAGGTACTAACAACATTTTTGAATTTTATATTTTGATCCGCGCGTCTTGATCTTCATCCACTAATCGTAGTTGATGTCATCAAACCCCCCAGTTATAGTTCCCTCGTTTCCGCTACTCATGGAATGGTTTATATCCAGGCGCAATCTCGCGCTACAAACCCATTGGCCCGCAATTCAATGCACTTAATACAAAGGTCTTAAGAGGTCTTCAGCCTCTTTTTTAATATCTTGCTTTTCACAAAGGACCCAGTCCTTGGAAATCCAACATTTACTCCTGTTGCCCCAAAAATGGCAATGAGCAGCAAGCAGTAGCCGTAACTTCATTAGAGCCCATGGCAAATATTGCAGTTGTATCAACGATCGCCCTGGAGGTATCAAAGTAGTCTTAGAAAGATGCCAAAAACTTTTGGAATGAATCAATATGACAACAATTGAGCTTAACATCGTGCTCGGGTCAAAGCAAATATCACACGGCCACGGGAAAAAAGGAATTGAGACTGAAAATAAATGAAAAGTCACCAGAGAAGAAAATGGGTTACATAAAACCTGGAGAAGAAGAAAAAAAGTCCTGTTTTTCCATCATGCAACCCAGTAGAGCAGCCGCACCGACGCTAGCACCAGGGCGAACCTACATCTGTAATCGGTATTGCGCCGGTAGCTTTCGCGACACTTCCTCCCTAAGTAAGCCCTTCGTCAAGAAGCAAAACAATTGCACCCTATTTTGCGTCCACGAAGCCCACCTTGGCTTTGAGGTGCTAACCCTGATAGCCGGGGTAGGCGCTGTTGAAGGTTTGGTTCGGGGGAGGCTGGCTCCACTGTTGATTCGGGGGCTGCTGGCCACGACCGTAGCCTCCCGCACTCGGTGGCCCAGCATAACCCATTGGCTGAGCTCCGTAACCGGCGGGGGATTGAGCCGGAGGACCGCCGTACCCTTGTTGCTGTCCTCCATATTGGCCTGCGGTTGTTTAGTCGGATTTCCGGGACATTGTTATCAAACTAGATATGAGCTTACCTCCATACTGGGGGAAAAAGGTGGACGGTGTGCCTGGGTAGGCGGAAGGCTGGGCGCTCTGAGGGCTGAACGCTTGTTGTTGTGATGGGTCGAAGTTCCCTTGAGGGTTACTGGGAGTCTTGTCCTTTCCCCACTATCATATGTTGTTAGTACTAACCGGCATATTGCAGAAGTAAATGAACGTACGCTACACTTCAAGGGCCTGCCATTAACGTTGTAGCCATTCAACTGACAGATTGCCATAGCGGCGTTCTCATGTGTATCCATTTTAATGAACGCAAAACCACGATCCGCTTGAAATCGAGACTCCGTTACATAACCGAAGTTTTGAAATAGCGGGACGAGATCATTTTGGGTTGTATACGGAGTGAGATTTCCCACATAGCAGGTCGTTTGCCAGCCAGGGGTCTGATTAACGATCATGTCATAGCTTTGGATGCCATGGGTTGGAAAATGATGGTGGCCGTAAGGTGTAGTGGGTGTCATACCCATTGCCTGTAAGGCTTGTTGCTGGGCAATGGAAGGCTGGCCCTTCTGATTAGCCCAGTTGCATCGGATGGCACGAGAGCCCAGCCACTCTCCATCCATAGAGCTCAAGGCCTTCTCAGCATCGCCGCGCTCCCTAAAAGCTACGAAACCATATCCCCTCGACCGTCCCGTCTTCATATCCCACATAACACGGGCCTCGGAAATGGTGCCAAAGGCAGAGAATGCCTGGAGAAGAACCTCGTCGTTGACTTCGTTGGACAAGTCACCAACAAAAATGTGGAAGTGGGATGACGTATCCTCTTTATTCGCGGTATTAGATTGGTAGGCCCAGTTGACCCGAATCTCCTTTGTGATCGTTAGTCTCCACCCAACAAAGCTATGTGAAACAGAACTTACAGCCTGATGTACTCGACGGCCATTCAAAGTCTGCATAGCGCGCTCAGCCGCACCGGGATCATCGTATTCTACAAACCCGTAGTTATAACCCTTAGCCTATGTAGGATTAGTCAGAAGTCGAGTCAAGCATAGAGATGCAGGTGGGCGGTAGATGGGTGCAAGTTGAATAGCCATAGCACTCGCAAATTCATATATGCACGGTGCCAGATGTGACTCACATTCTTGTCGGGGATGATCTTAACGTTCTGGACATGCCCTGTTGTCTCGAAGATTTGGCGTAGTACATCTTCCGTAACGCGGGGATCAAGTCCACCAACATAGAGTGCACGCTTGTTAGGCTCGGGCGCGACTCGGCGTTGAAAGGGACCTCCACTAGTAGGGGATAGAACCGAGTTCTTATCAACGGCTGACATTGGGGACGTGATTGCCGTAGGGATAGGGTTCGTGTTAGGCGGGATATGCAGCGGTGGAGGGGGCATGTGCGCTGGGTTTGCTTGGCCGTTCTGATTGTTGTCGAACCCAGGAGCACCAGCATTAGGTTGAGGCGGTGGTGGGGGTGGGAGCTGGGAACCAGCAGGGGGCGCGCCGGAGTCTGCCATTATGAGTAAAACGGGGGTGAAGATATTTTGCTATGCTGATCGTCTTAAATGCAGAGAGGTCAAAAATGACAGTATTGGTAGCTAATGCCGATAAATGGACAAGTAAAATGCCGTCGTGCGTTGCTTTGCGGACAAAAAATCTTGCAGGCTTTGAATTGAAGGTCGTAACTTCGTTGGTTCGTGGAGGAAAACTAGGGTGGGGTATTGGGACAATTTGGTTGTTCTGCTCAGCCTTGGGATTGGGAGAGGAGACCAGAGAGGAGTCGCCGATATGCGGTGGTGAAGCTCACGATATTCCACTTCCCTGTCGAGCTGTTCGGGTTGTACAACAGCGACAATGAGCGCGGACGTAGTTATGGGAGCTTCTCGAGCAAATCGAATCGAGTGAGCGCAGCGCCGACACAGCTATAACAGCTCGCCGAAGATGCAGATAGGAGCTCTAAGTGGGCAGTGGCAATAATACGCGGCGCAGATCGCGAACCACAGCGCAAGCCGTGAGGCACAGGTATACTGTTCGCGGGAAGTGGCGGCAGCCGATAAAGAAGAAAGTCAAGTAGACAAGCGCCAAAGACCAGGTGTACGGATCAGCCGTAGATGCTAGACAAATACGTGAACGCAAAGATGGTGACGACGAATAGGACGATGGCGGTAGTGGTGACAAGGGAAAAAGCGATCCAGAGAGGGAAAAAATAAAAGACCAGCAGCGACGACGATGATGACAACGAGACACACAAGACCAGAACAAGACAAGAGGGGAGAAAAAAGGAAACTGCCTTAGAAGGAGGAGTCCCCCAGATTCTCACACACACACACCGACGATACGTGGAAAGGCGATTTCGCACAACGATGTAGGAGATGGGAGGGGAGGAGAGGAAAGCGAAGCAAACAGAAAATGGCAACGGGTCCCAAGTATTGAAGTACCACCTAGGTGGAGAGTCACAGTCTGGGGGGTCTGGTTGGGAGAAGGGGCAGAATGCGACAAATGTGGCTAGTGTGTACAGCATCTCCAGGTCCTGGATACCTCCAGGGGGTGCTGATTTGCCTCCAAGCCAGAGGTACAAGTGCTGTAGACAGTTAGTACTCTGTTCTGCTCTGGGGCCACACTTTAGGTAGGTATTACATGTACGTAGTACTTCGAGTACGGGTATATTGATGTTCTAAAACCTACGGTACCTACCTTTCATCTAATAGTTGGGCAGATAGACAAAGATTATTTGAAGCTGTTTGCGGTAGTAGCAGTGGAATAAATAGCACGTGCTGCTTTCTATTCGAGGCAGCAGTATCTTAAGACACATATCTTGTCCAAATGTCTCACCACAAGGACTTGTTTATATATGCATCTGCCTACCTACCTGTTGGAAGAGGTAGGTAGAGTAGGTATCTAAGTATGGACATACATGTACGGAGTATGGCTTATACCTACACTAAGGTAGAATCCCGCCTGGGACCAAGTGCTACTGTAAGAAGGGTAGGGGGTATAACGTCAATGTGCCACATAGCGGGGTAGCGTTTAATACCTGCCTCCATGTACTCCTTCCATCATCGGACCGGGTGATTAAGTACATAAGTACCCACGATAGGATAAGCATCTATGCCTCTGAGTACTTAAACACAATTAAGAACTTCAATGTTACTTATCAGTATTATAGAATCCCACTCGAAAATTAGTATATATATAGGTAAGTAAATTTAAAAAATTTAAGGAGTCTGGCCGAGACGACTCTTTATTGTGAAGCTCTTTAGATATATTTGCTAGCCTAATAGGTGTTAATTAAGCCCTCAATCCTTTAACAGACCAAGAGTGGTTCTAGGCATAAGAAAGCTTATAGTGTAACTCCTGCCGAGATAAGTAGGAAGTTGCTCTCTTAAAATCTAAAAGAACTTCCTACGTATCTATTATGCCCATGCTAAGGGAGACAACATACCATTGATATTAATTTCCTGGTGAGCTTATTAGGTACCTAGTTTTATCTTACAACAATAACTCAAGGCAGATCACAAGCAACGGAGAATTCATATAAAGAGAGACTACCCAAGGAGGCCATATATATAAAGTACATCACAATATAATCTAGATTACATACAGGTAGGTAGTACATAACAAAAGGACAAGGAGAGAGAACATAGGTATATAAGCAGTACCTATCTATCTCGTAGGTAGGGCAGGATACATCTGTCAAGCCACAGCTTCAGCCACGATATGCTACAGTCCGGGCAAGTGTTTGCTCCCCAGATTTACTAAATGGGTAGGTATTCTTGGGGTAGGGTAGGTCAACTATCCACCTGTAAGTACCTGCTAATATCACTACTCATCTTCTAACCAAGCCTTCAGTCCTACTTCAACATCAATTTCTCCCATTCTCATTTTTGAGCGACTTTCTCTGATTTTGTTTTCTTGTGTGCACTGGGGAATCATCTGCTGTCGCGCAACTAAACTCTCCCCTCCATTTTTGGCCATCCGGGTATGCCTAGTCATTATCTACGGCAATGGCGAGCTCAACAGACCAAGCTCTACAGGTCATCCAGCAATCATACAAGGACATTGTAAATTGAATATCCCCAGTGCGTCTTGACTGCGGTACTGATGCGCTATGCTCTTCTACAGCTGATCCAAGCGGGAAAACACTTTAAAGTGATAGCCAAAGATGGACCGGGAGCACTCACTGGCACTCACAGCGGAATCCGGGCTAAGACGAGCGACTCGTTGACCCAATATCACCTTGCTCTGAATGAAATCGAGAGTGAGATTGTGCGTACAACATCACATGATGTGCTGGACTCCTTTTGATCGATATCATCACTAATTCGTAGCAGATTCGGGCAAAATCTGTCCTGCTCCGGGATCTGGAGAACTTGCATGCGGCCCGGGTCCCGGCTCCAATAACCGCACCAGTTCCCGTTCCTACGCCGCAAACCGCGGCACCGCCAGCTCCAATGATGGAACTCCCCTCTGCTGCTGCGCATTCTCGTAACTTAAATTCTTCTGCTATTGCGGCGGCTGCTATTGCTACTACTCCTGTTCCTGCTCCTGCTCCTGCCACTGCTACATACCCTTCAAGCAAGGAGACAAAGACGGTTGCGCCTTTTCCGGACATGGGTATGGGCATGTCTTCTGATGTGGTCGATCTGACCGTTGGGGAGAAGAAGCCTTCCCCAAGGGTCCAAGCCGGTTCCATCAAACCAGCAGCCCGCCCGGCTCCGCCAGCAAATGTGAAGCCATCTCCCAAACCGGTTCACAAACCTACGCCACCTGCCAAAGTGACCCCCGTTCCTCCACCACAGATCCCACGTCTGCAAGCAATGCAGTCCTCTAATGCCTCAACTCAGCCGAAATCTCAACCGCCCCCACAACCCCCCAAAGCAAACCCGCCTGCTCAGCCTGTTCAACAGGCTCCAGCTGCTAAGACAGTTCAGGATAATCCTCTGGACAGTACATTAAGCCTTCCATCCGTAGGGGTTAGTGATGGAACTGCTGGCGGTGCTGGGACCGGGGAACTTAACTTCACACATATGGAGTTTTCACTTGCTCCTCCGCCCAGCGAGCCTCAGGGGGCACCTCCTGCTCCGATGCCTGAGTTCGACCTTGCGACTTTCGCACCTCAGAGCGGAAATAACAATACCGCCACGAGTAAGACAACTGGAAACAACCCCACACAGTCGTCAAACGCTGATTCAAACATGGACGACTTGTTTGACCTCGGTGATACTAACGGGGGTGGTGATACCATGTTCGACTTGGGAGGCGGTGGACTCAACGATAATACATTTGACGACATGATGTTCTTTGGAAACAACGACTCGGATATGGCTCAATTTGACGATGCGTACTTTGGAATTTGAATTAGTGGTTTGCCGACTACAGGACCAAGATCCCCAGTTTAGGATATGTCCTGTATAGACACTTCTGGTATATTCGGTTATGCTGCTACTCTCTCAGCCAGGTAGCGTTGGGTATGACTGGTTCATACTCTCTTATTTTTCTAGCTGATTCATTTGTCTAGGCCCGCCTCAGAAACAAGCCGGCAAATTTTACAGGCGAATATCTAGATGTACAGAAAACTACCTAGGGTAATAAAGGATAAGCAACTTAAATAGGGGGGTTCAGGGGCGATTTGAAACTATCCTTTAGCAAACACGATATTAATTACAAGAGGTACCCTTCACAGCACAACATAACCGAGTCAAAGATGCAAATTATTAATAGAATAAAGAAACCTAAACAATCACGATATAACTTCGGGGTTCACCCAGAGCTGGCGCAACACAAGCAGCCACACAGCATCTGCAGATATGATGCTTTGGGATACGGTTAAGACTAAGATCAACGCTACACTATTAGATCATGATATGGGACTCTGTCTACAAACTTATCATAGTATGTGTCCATCGAGACTCACTAGCCAGCGGCGCCGAGTTACAGGTTTACCTTAAACCCACTCAGCCTTAACTACGGCGAGCAACAGGTATCATCTAGCCGAATAGATTTCTGGGCAGGTCCAGTGGCTCGTTCAGTACGCCCACTATCTTCACGTGTCGTGGTCGTCAAGGTTCGCATAAATGTGTTGGTTTGAACACGTGTTGCTTTGTGTCACGCATATAGTGCGTGAGTATATAGTATCATAGGTCAACGGCCAAACTATTCGTGATCAGCCTGAGCTCGGGCTTGTGTAGCTTAATGTATTTATTAAGCTGTTACTAGTTACCACCAAATCCGGCATTGGACTTCCATAGCACTGGGTAAATACCCTATTGCCAACAGAGAACATTGTAGACTGATAGAGACATACATTATCGGCTTCCAAGAACGCCCCGAACACAAGCGAGAGATTACAAAGTGGTTCAGCCTTGGTCCCATGTCCAGGAAAAGGCGAGGAGTTGAATTGTATCAAGCCCCGGATAAGCTCGCTCCCTCCAACCCAGGTAGAATGGGTGATATTATTGTATATACGCGCGAGGCCTGTTATTGTTCCTGTCGGTCCGCGAGGCCAATACAGATAGTTACCCCAACAAATGTATTAACACATGCTTTCTCATTTGCCAGCTGTGGCCCATATGTCCTCCCCTACGCACATACTCATACCCGTAAACAGAACTCAAAAGAAGGAAACTCAATCTAGTTATAGCCAAGACATAGTTTTCTATCTTCTTCTACCGGACCCGTGTCCTTATTCATACACGGACTATACAAGTAATCAATGCCAAAATGGAGGGAAATAGGTTAATTTATACTCCTGAAAATCCCCCCTCCTCGCCGCTCTCAACATCTTATCCCTCACGACTATGCTTTGATCCTCTGAGTCTATGAACGACGTAGCTCTCAACAATCAGCAATCCGGACTGTAAGCCACTTCTGCTGTCTATAAATACCTGCCCTCTCTTCCCTCGATCTCTTTTTTTCCTTCCTCTCTCCATCCTTTCTACAACTTTTTTCTCAACCTGTTACCTCGACCTATGTTCATTCACTTCACCACCACCACAACCCCCTTCCTCCCTAACTAATATCTTTTCCAATATTCTTTTGCAGCGTTCCTTTCCAGCGTTGTTTTCTAGCGTTTTTTTTCAAGCGTTGTTTTCGAGCGTTGCTTTCCAGCGCTGTTTTCGAGCGTTCTTTCCGAGCGTTCTTTTCGAGCGTTCTTTTCGAGCGTTGAGCGTTGCTTTCGAGCGTTAAGCGTTGCTGTCGAGCGTTCTTTTCGAGCGTTGCTTTCGAGCGTTGCTTTTGAGCGTTGCTTTTGAGCGTTGTTTTCCGAGCGTTCTTTTCGAGCGTTCCTTTCGAGCGTTCCTTTCCAGCGTTCCTTTCTGAGCGTTCTTTCCGAGCGTTCTTTTCGAGCGTTCTTTCCGAGCGTTCTTTTCGAGCGTTCTTTTCGAGCGTTGAGCGTTGTTTTCGAGCGTTGCTTTCGAGCGTTCCTTTCCAGCGTTTTTTCAATATTCTTTTCCAGCGTTCTTTTCTAATATCTTTACGCATATATTTATTTATACCAGCAGCGACACACTTGCCACTTACCTTTATCTCTTTATTTATTTTTATCTACTGCTATTTATTGCCATTTATTGCTATCTATTGCCATCTATTGCTATCTATTACCATCTATTGCCATTTATTACCATTTATTACTATTTTATCGTTATTTATCATTATCTATTACCATCTATTATTATTTTATTGTCATGTATTACCATATCATGTATATAAGGGTGACAAAATCGGACTTGCAGCCTCCACGCGGCGTCACCTGGAAGCCTGTTCAACAGGACTAATGCAAGCCGTCTATATAGATTTAGGCAGACGTTCGTGAAGAGAGCCTTCTGTATATTAGATAGGATACCCTTACTTGGACATTTGTCGTGTTGCACAGGGAGTCGGAGGCCTCCTGGCCTTTGGGGCTCTGGCCCAACTTGGTAATAATGGGGGCAGACTTGCAGTCTACAGCTCGTATTCTGTCTAGTAAAGCATCTCTTATCCTCATAGCTGCAATACATTAAATTATCACTGAGGGTAGCGTTCCATAACACAACCACCTATTGCTATTGCTATAGCTATAATTCTATGGGTGAATGGAGTAGGCCTGATGGGCATGTCCGTATACAAGCTCTGTCTATGATTCCAAGTAGAAGTTTTCGGGCCTACCTTCCGTGCCCCCTGCTAGTATGTATCATCATATCTGTTGACTCAAGTGGTGTCAAATAAGCCGAGGTATTCTCGCATCAAGTTTTGCAAACTAGATTGTATGATCAGCTACATGTAAAAAATAAATTGGCAGTTCGTCTACGAGATTCACTATTGTCAGGCCCGAGAGATCAATTGCTTGTCGATCCCAAGCAATCCAGAAGCAATTCTGCGCCATTCTCACTGCCCAATTGAGATATTGACATGATAATTCTTGATCATGAGGGAGTCCCAGTATATCACAAGGGCCATACGTAGGGCTTGGAGGATCACTCTGAATGAGAATAATACTCTTATGGTCGCATGGATCCCTTGACTACCCTTGAAGCCTCTCAGGGCCTCCTGGGAGTCAGGGTATAAGTACAGCATTTCCTTCGACCTTAGGCCCTTTTGTCTCAGCATTCAGCTCGATGTCTTAGATGTCTGAATAGCTTTATCTACGTCACATCCGGGACCATATGCGATACGCCTTCATGTCTATACGAATATGACTTACAAAGGACCCTTGCCTCTCACGGGGTGTGGCATAGGTAGCCTTCCGTCGAGAGATCTACAGCATAGGTGATCTCCCGTTAGGTGGTCTCCCGTATGCACGCATGCTTCCGTGCTACACAGTAGGTCTTCGTGTTGTGGAAATGATCGTTGAAACAACGAGTAAAGATACAATTGGCCAGGAAAATGCAGAGTCTTCCTAGATATTCTTACTTACCGGTCTACTAACACACAGACTATCTTTCATTCATTCTGTCGTTCTCCTGGAATTCCCCTCGCTCCCAACGGGTGTATTCCGCCATGGCTAAGATCTCGAATCTGGAGATGGAAGGAGACTGACTGCCTGCATGCCTTTTTTTGTGGTAATACTCACGATATTTCGTCTCTAATCTGTCATGAAAGACCTACCTAGTTGTTTAGTATCCCATGGAAGTATTAGGGCAGGTTCATGAACAAGAACCAAGATCTTGTTGCCCAGCTCGAGATGCGACACTGACGAGCCGAGATGGTCCTGGTCTATCACAAAGCCAGAGAACTTGGTGGAAGCACATATAATTGTTGGAAGCGGATAGAAGTGTTAGCCAGCATTGCTATTGCGGCGCCCCCTCCCCGGCTTGGGACAACTCTTCTGGTTAGGGGGCTTCTTGCCATTACACCTACCTTCATCAATCTCTGCCCTCTACATCTAGTGTGGAAGGGAGGTATCACGGTCTACTAGTATGTTTACATGTGTGCAGAGACGGAACGATCTTGTCGGCGGTCTATGGCATCGTTCAGATTTCGCTAACCCCAAGATAGTCGTCTTCACCAATACCTCCCCGAGTGCAGGTATCACAGCGTCCAAAACGCCACCTGGCCAGAAGTCATCTGGCCACGTTGCAATAACTCGGTCTTGCGCGATCATCACCATGGGTGATCACCCAGCTCACTGATTTCCGGACATCCCCAAGGAAGACCAGACTAGTTCAGTCCGGATTTTTAATGTAAACTTTATACCCAACTCATATGTTGGGAAGCAGGGTGTATATAGATCAGATAGCTTTGAACCCTTCGGCCACGTAGGTACGGCCTGGCGAAACGCCCTACACAGTACCCTTACTCAGCCTCGGCGTAATGGTGACAGTATCACTACTCAGCATCGTTAGGTACCGGGAGTCTGATTCCGTTTGTGACTAAACCTTATTTCGTCTCTTTTACTTTTCACTAACTCATTTTCTCGCTAAGAAATGTAAGTTGGTTGGGACAACTCGCATAGATTGTGATCCAGGGTAAATAGAGTGTTGTGTCCCACCTACGACAACTACCCTGATTTCTGTATCTACCGAGTATGGTACTCATCAAATCTATTCAACATATACTATGTAAATGTCTTCTTGATGACTCTTATCGGCGGTAATGGAAAATATCGCCCATAGCGTACAATCTTCCCACCATAATAGACTCAGCAATATCACTCTAAATATGAGGAGGTACAGGGCTCTATCTGGTTCCAAAACGTCGCTTTCATCTCATTAAGAGGCCAAATAGAATTTTGTACAGGTCATGTCTGTCACTAAGATATGCTCAACGATTGCAAACACTTTGTCAGCATATTTTGTTGGTTTCCTACTAGAGATCACATCTTGCTCTCTGGAGTATACTCGCTATTGGGGGAATGATTTGGTACTCCTTTGCCCCTGGGTTTACGCACATATTATAGAATTCACAATGGAAAGAGAAGTTTTGCAATAGGCCAAAATACCCGGTTCGTATCTATGGGAAATGTCGTACCCTAGCTCCTCAACTTCAGCTTCTATCGGGGCACGAACACTTAGGCCCATTACTTACCTTGGAACTATCAAAGAGACTCTTTATATGTCGTTAGCACTGGTGGTTTAATAAATATGTGCGCTTCTTATATCTATAATATTCACATTATGCTTGTACAGTTTTGGAGATCTTGGGGACCGACCCAGACTAGACTTTAAGAGCTGAATGCTGTCGTTCGATCCCAGAGGACCGTTATCACTTCAAGTATAATCTAGAGGAGGGGATCGGGGAGAGAAAATGTTGGTAGCTCTTTAAATAGAAGCCCTAGCTTGAAGGACAAGCCGTTGGACATGCCGCCTTTGCGATCTGGGCAGGAAAATCTCAAGCATTAGGAGGAACATATCGACCTAGGACACCGAGTATGAGTATATAGTCTATTAAATTTGGACAATATAGACTGGATTCAAATTGACAACAAGACATCGGGATAAACGATAAGAAGGGTATCTATAACTACTATTACCTAGTCCGTCTGGCGTCCCAAGAATCATATCATAACTCGCCCACATGACTAGAAACATGAAGCTATTCCAATATCATATGTACACATCATCCTGCAGGTCATATACTAACGCGACCAATATATAATATCCTCATACTTCATTCATACTTCACTCCTTTGCAGAGTCCCCATATCCCCGAAGAAAAAGAAAACCAACAACAATAATAACAAGTGAAATCAAGGACCCTGCGTAACTTGGAACATAGGCTGCAGCAACGTCGGCAGATCCTGATTCTTCAGCCCGACCCAGTCATGGTCAAAGACACCATAGCCCTCGTCGTGATCCACCACGCCCTCGCGCACATAATACGAGCCCATGAGCGACCAGAGGGACCACTCGGAGTCATTGCTGAGGACGTATTCCCTTAGACACTGGAAGTACTCATTATCAGCGTCGGAGAGGCCCATGTTCGGTCCCCCGGTCATGCCGAAGCCGAACTCGGAGAGGATGAGGGGCGCCGTGTAGGCCTGCCCCTGCTCGAGCACGAAGCCGTTGAACAGGCCGTACGTCTGCTTCAGCAGGTCGCAGTTCCCGCTGGCGAGCGCGTACGTCACCGTGAACTGGTACGCGTGCCACTCCCAGACGTGCTTGCCCGCCCAGTCGCTCCAGTCGATGTTGCCCTCGGTGCGGATGTGCGTCAGGTCCGTCGTCGACTGCGTGCCGCCCATGAGGATGAGCACCGACGGGTTCGCCGCGTGCACGCGCCTGGCCGCCTGCCCGAGGAAGTTGTACCAGTCCGCCCGGCCGTTGAACGTGCCCTGGAAGAGGAATTCGCGAATCTCGTTGCGCAGACCCATCCCGATCACCCCGGGCTGCGAGTTCGCCCACGTCGCCATGGCCTCGACGCCCTTGAGCCAGTTGTCGGTGTTGAAGAAACGACTGTTTGCCGAGTTGTAACCAGCTCCCTGATCCCACCAGCCGTTGCCATCAGTAAGGCTACCTGGTATCTGTTAGTTTCATTACAGTTTCCCCGGTTGAAATATACTGGATAGGTAGGGGTGAGGCACGGCAGATTCATCGAGGTTGGAATACTTACAGCACCAGCTTGCCTTGCTGACGTGATTGTCCAGGATGGTCATGACACCCCTATTCCAGAGCGCAGCAATGACGGCTGAATAGGCGTCTCGAGTAGTGCCATTAGCAGCGAATGCGTTCTTCTCAACGACCTGCGCGTACATGCTGTTCATGGCATTGACATCCACGCTGGCAGCGGCCGCGGCGTTAGTGAAAGACTGGGATAGGGGAAGGTCGGGATTCAAGGCGTGATCGATAGAATACGTGAGGCGCACGCAGTTGAAGCCTTGTGCGGCCACGAAGTCGGCGATATAGTCAACCGACTGCTTGTTCAAACCCTCAGGGGTGTTGGCCTCAAGGTGACCGGCCCAGTTGACACACCGGAGCTTTACACGGTTTCCATCAGCGTCGAGAATCCATCGCGAAGACGTTTTGAGCGGTAGATTGACTGCCAACGCTGGCAGAGCAGCGCCTAAGATCGCCGCAGCGACGGCGAACTTCATAATGGGTGATATGTGATAGACTATGAAGGTAATAGAATGGCCTGCTATTACTATAACATTTAAGTCGACTAGGAGAAGCGGCTAGACCAGTAGTGGTTCCCTTGGTGATATATCAAGAGAGTGCTCGTTATCATGGGGAATTCCAAAATATCAACAAGGCAACATGGGCATTAAGTAGCCCAGTGGGAGCCCACTCGTACTATTCATGAGGATGGCTGGTCTCGACAGCTAGTCAAGTGCAGGAATGCAGACTTGGCCCTCAGAGAAGCGGCCAACCAACCAAGAGCCAAAACGAACCCGAGTGAGAGGACGAGAGAAGTGGTTGCGGTCCAATACAGCAGGTGATCGAGTTCAGCTGGATGGGCTACGAGGCTAGCCAAGACAGCAGCCGCAAGAGTAGTAATACCAAAGACGGTGTCGCATTATATAAGAAACTTCCTCACGTATGAGGACCTGATGTCATGATGTAAATCTATAATGCAAGATCTCCGAGACAGAGACGGCACGCGCAGGGAAGCACACGCACCGGCCATTCTTTGCCAACACCACAACATGTGGATTGCTACTCTCTACAGTAGACTCGCCGGCGAATCGTCTTTTGAGGAATCCTAGCCCGAGGCAAAAAGAAAATATGGGATTTTGGCCGACACTAAGACCTGCCATGTGCGGAAAGGGGGCCGGGCTCCTTTCTACTACTGAGTACATACAGTAGTAGTAAAAGAGAATAGAAGAGGGAAAATGGGAGAGGCGATATCTCAAAGACGCGTGCAAGGGATCTAGGCCACTTGACCCATCTAACACGCTCCCTCCCACTCCGCCCAATGATAGCACACAGAGCAGAGGACGAGGTGGCACGCTCGGCAGGTCATTCGGGGCCCCCAGTTCGGCTGGAGGTGTGGTTGCTGGTATTCTGTGCGCATGAGGCAGGTCGTTCTCCTACTCCAACTACTAGCAGACGTACTGCGGGGAGTGCCATGCAATTGCCAGCCTGCGTCAGCCTGCGTAATTGGTACCTGGCATGCCGGGATTGTCTGCATGAGGGTGGCCTTGGCCTGCACTAGAAGCGAAAAAAACAAGGGAGAGTAGCAGGGGAAAACAAAACAAGAAGCACGAAAACAGGAATTCGACCGCATGCTGAACCACAGTAACAAGGAACAACGTCCCCAGAGATGAATAGATCAGTAGTTGGTTGCGTGCAAGCCATGATATCGTCAAGCATCGAAGACGATCATATACTAGATATAGATAGTAGATCGGGGATTGCTTGTCTCGTTATTGTTCTTGGCGATCTATACTCGTAGCTTCGAGGGTTGTGTGGTATGAAGTGTAGTTAATAGTTAATTAGTCCATCTAAGTAAGTACTTATGCAACCATTAATGTGTAAAGGGGAGGACTTAGCACTCTTTTCTATCTGTGTAAATGGAGAGATATTCCCTCCCCATTCTAATTGTTTTTTGGTCAAGAACACGACAGCATCCATGATGCGCAGACACAAAAAAAACTCGGAAACGTACGTTTACAAGGCTTGGAATGAGGAATGAGTGAGTTGATCATACAGCAGTTGACTGAACAGTACTGAACAAAGTGATGATGATCTGGTTGCTTCCTGCCCATGACCACACTGGCACTGCTGATTGGATCGGCATCTCGACGGATTGTGGGGTACAGTGGCCCACTACTGCCCGAATTCACTAAAACGTGCCAGGATCATAGGGCACAGACCACCTAACCCGATGTCCTCCTCGCGACCTTGATAGGCCTGTTTGCGACGCCGCTAACATCATCAGTTGATGAGAAGATAAACTTACATTAGACTGTCGTGATACGTTCAGGGGACCGGGCATTTATTCTCTAGAGCCCATATATCTTGGAAGAGAAAAGAATACGCGAGGCAACATGGGCAGGCGAGGAACATTGAAATATCTATAACTATTGTCAGTTGCGTTAAGGTTGTATATAGGTAAATAGCATCTTTTTACCTGTTTATTTCTCCCTCAGCTCTCATTTACTAAGTGTTGATAGGCAACTGAGGAACCTTGTGCGTGCTGCCGTACTGTACTTTTAACATCTGGGGGCTCTTATGGTCTATTGTATAGCTCCATCAGCAGGTTAAATGAATAAGAATTAGTTAGCAACCAGATAGAGGCGTGGTAAGTGTTAGGTATTCGTGTAACTGATACGTTCACCTAGGTAGCTTCCCATCCGAAAAACACTAAATATTATAATAATATATTGCTAGACATACTAATTGTGTCCCGGAGATAAGTCTGGTATATCGCAACAACGCACCAACCAAGCAGAAGGCCCGTGACGTTGATTATTAAAACATATGGAATTGGTATTATATTTCGTCAGGATCGTACCGCGAGGCAACTTGGGATTACAAGATGCCCCCGTTTCGTGATAGTGAGCTGTCAACAGTCGCATCACTCTGAATGTATTATGAACACGGCAACTCTTTACTCGCCGCCAGCGATATGTGCCAATGATGCCCAGCTTGGATGATCTAATATTGAGAAAAACCACCACGCTGGAATGAAAGATACTGCAGACTCGCATCATGCCTGCATGAATTAGGAGGCTGCGACGACCCCTTGACCAGAAACGGACACGCGGGCCTCCAACTCCTTTCTCTTGGCTAGGAGGCTCTTGAATGTCCCGAGGCAATGGACCAAAGATTCTTCATCATGAGCGCAGAAACGATAGCTTTTCTCATCCGTGATGATCTGCATGCAGTGCACCTTCGTTTTGCTGACGGGATCAATATCCATCACATTAACAATCGATGGCAGCCCCAAGATAAATGAAGCCGTGTACTCTGATTCGTCTTTGTAAAGAATCAGATTTCTCGGCCGGAGGACAGCCCAGCAATTTTTCCATTGCCTCATGCCACGCTTCCCTTTGAGAAACCAAAGCCAACCTTGCCAAACGACTCGATCAGGGTCTCGTTCCGCGTTAAGTCCGCTCATCTGACTGGCGTTTTTGTCCCCCATGACCGACCTTTTGGGGAGTGAGCTGGACTGCGCACCGGAAGCAGAGGTTGACGGCATGGTAAAGCTCTCGATCGAAGCCCCATGTGCCCTCAGACCCTCTATGTCGGAAAGGTCAGATTGCGAGGCCACCTCATTTGCAGAGAGTCCGGAGTAATCATTATGGGACAGGCGTCTTCCCACGGAGCGTACCGATTTCGATACAGGCCGGTCCACAGGTTCGGGCGAACTTGATAGATACCGCTCGTGATCCGGTAAAGGTGGGTCGTGGGCTCCATCTGTACTCTTCAGCATCGATGCCGGCGCGAAGGATTGACGGCGGATGACGGGGCTTGCTAAGAACATTTCCTCCTCCTCTTCTTCAATCCTGGCCTCTTGTCTTATGAGATCAATCCACTCTTGCGCATCTTTGGCGGTCGGTGCCTCGAGGTGATAATTTCTGGCCGGGGAAAAAAGTCCAATGAGATGATTTCTCTTCTGTTTTGGGTCTTTCAGAGGTACCACCGCCGATAATTCTGAGAGGAAGAGCTTGTGTCGAAGCTTGCTTTCCTTCTCTGATTTGTACATGTATAGCGCGTGCGGCCGCAGGACGAGGTAGACAGTCTTCCAGACCTAAAGACAGGCGTTGAAGATCAGCACTCAGTTCAGTCGCAACCCGCCCAGCTGATTTCCTACGGTACCTTTGTTTTCTGGGTCCGTTTTTGCGCATACCCTGACTTGAGCACACGGTCGAACTCGAAACTCCCATTTTGGTTCACGGGGCTCGCCACGGACAAGGTCAGTTGATTTCGAAGCCGGTTCATTGCGCTGTTTATCGGCGCAGTTATTGATGTGGGAGGGATGGAAATGGTTGTTCGGCAGGTTGGTAACGCTGTGCCGGTCGTCTGCGAAAGACACCGAGTGGCTGTCTCCGCCATGGTGAAATTCGAGGAAAATGCGCGCGCGACAGGGCTCCCTATAGGATGGCAGGTGGCGAAGGATTACAATTATGCGCGAGTATCACGGAATAAGCCAGAAGCGCAACGTCGCGTTGTTTCTACTGTATAACATGCGAGCTAAGCTTATTGCTCCAGCAACCGGATTGTCTCGTTTGATAGTTCGGTGTCTAAAGCTTATTTACGGTCGGTCGAAGGCAAAAGTAGTACATAAAACTCTGCACTTAGCTGTGCGCAAGCAGTCGAGAAGATCAATGGAGCCGAGAGTTTTCGCTCTCGAACGGAATAAGAACAGGAGGTGGAATAGTCGTCGAATGGGATACCGGCAGGTAGGTGGCGAGAAATGTACGATATGGAGAAGAGGTGTGGTTAACTATTATACTTGTATAAGGGAAGGCGTGGAGAGAAGTCAAAAGATATATGGGGAAGGAAAAGAGACAGCGTTGAGACGTTGATTGCTGCTAGGGGATCAGGGGGGGTATGAGGTCGTGGAATGCTGAATGTTGAAATATGGAATGCCCCTCTCTTAATGAGTTAAGGTAAAAGTAAGAGGTAGTTAGCCTGGGCAGGGAGCCGACGGTGAGCCGATACCGATAGGCACCGGCAATATGTGCTGTACACTGCCACTGATGAACCAGGCAACTGCTATTGCTGGCGGTAGGCAGATTGCGCAAAGCAAAGAACATACAAACAAGTGAAGAAAGAGGAAATTGAGAGAAAGAGGTTTGGTAACTATAATCTTGAACAAACTACACAGTAGACATGTTAAGTCGAGGAGGTAACTAATAAAAAAGTCATGATAACAGGGCCTAGGTTGTACCAATTTCCAAGCGCGCGACAAATTGGGCTTAGCGCATTGCCGCTTTTGCTCCCGTGTGCATTTATGCGTTATACATATTATGCAGAGAGTAATAGATCTCAAAACGGAAGGTTCCAACTCTTAAAACGGTTCCAGCCCTCAAAACCGTCCCAGGCTGTTTTAACCGTCAACTGGCGTGAGCTCCTCTGGTGACCATCCATCTAGTCTAGTGGATCGCCATCTAGGTCGTCCTCCACATTATAGCGCTTGAGAATAAGTTCCTCGAGTGCTTCCACCTTCTCCGAGGTATCTACTATCTCTCGTCCTCTACCACAAGGGGAGGGGACTTCAGAGTAGTGCCTAGCTTGTGCCACGCGATAATTCGGTACAGCTCCGGGCTGTCTTTCGCTTCTGCCAAGACCTTGCGCCAATACTCCCTCTTCGACTCGCGTACCACCCTGGGGAATTCCCTACGTTTCTCTGTCCAGCGCTCATTCCCTCTTCTCATAAATTATCCGACCGTACTCGATGCTACTATTGGCAAAGCGCTAAGTCTGGTCGGTGTTTTGGACAAGCGAATTGGCATGGAGAGGTTAAGGAAATTTTCCGTAGTACCTACCGTAAATCCTAGGACAATCACAAGGTATTTTGGCTACCAAGAGTTTACGAAAACAATAGTAGTGTCGAAATATGAGAACAGATGTGGACTATGCAGGCAATCACTATGAAATGGACTACAACGGGGTGAGCGACCTATATCAACACTACATAATATTTCGGCGTCTACTATTATAATGACTGGCCTTGAGCTCTTACTTCGCAGGGCTCGAGTAGGCCAGTGAAACCTCCTCTAGAGGCTTCAGACGACTATGTCGGAGTTGATCTTGATAAGGGCACCGAGATGGCCGAAACATGCTTGTGATTGCACCATGAGTCGTTTCAACATGACCTACGATCTCGAAACCAAACTTTGAATAGAGTGCGACCCCTTCCGGCGCTGCGAGCACATATGCACATCGTCTTTGCTGATCCGTTTCTTTACAAATGTGCTGCATCATCATTGAACCTATCCCTTGTCGTTGATACTTCGGATGTACCGCCATAAATGTTAGTCCTAGATGTAGAAACTATTAGCAAGCAGGTATACTAGGATAATGTAATTTAACTTACGGCATATACTATCGAGATCCTTTAAAACCCGACAGCGTTCTGCTTTCAGATCCTTCGATAGAGCAACCCAGCTATCTACATCAAGTGGATCCGGTAGCCAGAATCCCTTTCGAGCCTTTTCTCTCTTTTTCGGTTCACCCGCTTGTTGCCGGTCATGGTTCTGCTCTATAATAGTCCAACCGCAAAAACCGACCGGAGCCCCATCAATAGAACATGCCTTTAAAAATCTTTCCTCCCGGGCTTGGAAGGCATCTTCTAACATCTCGATATACCAGCGAGTTATTTGTTCTTTTTGTGCTTCTGTGACTGTGTTGAACTGAGGAAACATTGTCCGGTATAATGGACCATTTTGCATAGCGGGTACTTCGATATGATGTCCAATGTCCTGTGCGTCAGATACCTCGACATCGGAAAGCTTGAAGTCTGTTTGCAGCATTGAATTCATTCTTGACCACACGGAAGATGTTGGATAGGTTGAAAGAGCCGAGGAAATAATGCGGGCAGAAATCACGAGAAGCAATGTGTATTTGTACCTGCCGATGTGCAAGAGCTGATTCTGCCTAGATCCCCTATGCAACAGAGCATCATAGACGCGATAGTATCGACCATTAACACTACCAACAGAAAGGTACTTCATGAGCTGAGGTGTGCCGTCGCCAGTGTCGCTAAACGTAGTCTGGCGTTTGAGGGTGACAGCTAGATTGCCTGTGGCTATCTTCTTTGATATGTTCACCTTTTATATCTTTGCGCTTACATTTTGTTGTTTGTTAAGCGATCGCTCGTGCGGACCGTCCTGTAATTCATACTAGAATCTGTTTTACAATCTTGAACGGTCTTTGTTCCTGTGCAATTACGGTAATACCCGTGTTCTGCTCGTAACGGGTGTATTGGAAACTATTATGCAAGTTTTTGTTTATAGGTATCGGGTTGTGAAAAGGCAGGTCTTGCTCAGATCAGTCTCAGGCTCCCGCTAAAAGCGGCGTGGCTCGTAGGTAATAACGGGTACTCCCTTGCCTATAATGCTACCTACTTAGGCTACTGAGTAAGATGAGAATTGGACTAATTAGGATAGGTGCAGGTAACACTTCGGCAGTGAGCTCTTCCAGAGTTGCACTACCCACCCCTGCAAGCCCCTAGAATCTTCCCGCTAGCGTTACCTACCTCCTAAGTATGTACTATGAGGTACGCCATGACACAGGCGCCAAGGTGGTTTCAAGCTATCTCTAGCTGGCGCTTTCATGCAATGTGCGCTGGAACAAACAACAAAAATAAAAAAGGATCGAGTTAAATGAAAATAAAGAATAATAGTAAAGTGCTGCTACGTCTATTCATGCAGGCATATAGCCTAATTAAATACTGTATGCAAGTATGTATGTAGTGTTACATGCAAGACTTCTCCGCATGTAATGGTTTCATCGTCATTCTCAACCTACCTAGGAGGTATCACACATTGGAAATGGTATCATGTCATGGTCAATAGTTTCCTGAACATTGGCCCTCAAGTTACTTACTCTAGTATAACAGTCCAATAATAAGAGACCAAAGTTAACCGCCACAAAAGCGGGAGACAGACCCAGCTGTGGGCCTGTTTCAACAGGAATATAATACCAACACAGCGTCAAATTAGGGCAATTACCTCCTGCAGCGCATTTAAACTCGTGGTCGTGAGACAATTCATGGAAAAGGCGCGCGTCTTTTGAGCCAATAGGTTGGATCGGAAATGAAGTGGCTGATGCGCATATGAGGCAACCATGCTGTTTGTGGGCGTCATCATGCAGTGCTTACCTACGTAGTAGATTATTTTCAGTCCTAGACTTTCAAGAGTCAATGGGGGAAGAGGTGTAAAAAGCGATATCTGTACTAGCCTTGGGGGTTCGAGCCAAGAGCGCTTTTCTTTTAAAGGGGCTTTTATTGAGGGTTGATGACTAGTTTACAATGAATATTTACTCACAGCCTGACAACGTATTTTTGGGATAGGAGAGTGGATAACTAGTAATAGTAAGGTATACCTAGGTAGTTCTATCGTGACCTTTTATTGGGTATCATACGTTATATATATATACACAGCGTCTATAAAATTTATCAATAGCAATACAATTAAAATACCATCACCACTAGACGCTACTCAATTCTTCGTCTTGGGTCCTAGCACCCTCACCCCTTTGGCGCTTCCCCACACGCTATCGCTCACTTTTCTGGGTATCTTGCGACCACGCAGTCTCTGATCGATGAGCCACATGCCAACGACAAACTCAGCCCTGTCTAGAGCACCTTTACGTTGCGTGTCAACCAGGTCCCATACCTCCGCCAACTCGTCGAAAGGGAGCCGGCTACGCGACCAGATGTCGCGTGCCACCACGTTCGCAACAAGTTGGCTCGCATCGATACCACCCAAGCCGTTCGCTACAGCGTTAGGGCCATCTAGTAGTAGACCACGGTTACTAGCCCATACACCCTCATATCGCTGCCTTTCACGGTCTGTAATTTCCTCGCGCCACCGCTTCCTAGCACCCTCTTGATGGGCGTGCTTCTTCCTAGAGCTGAGTTTGCCAAGAGGCTTCCTTTTGTGCTGAGGTTTAACCCCGGCTACTTCCTCTTCAGATTTAGCTCGCGGTACCCGTAGTGTCGAGCGCATATGTGGCGTTTGTTTTCGAGGAGGCGGTGGTGTGGGAGGCTTCCCTGCGCTAGGCGTCGCACGAGCAGATGCAAGAGACCCCGCAACAATAGCATTGGTCAGTGATTCCAAAGGGATGTTGGAAGATGATTGGATCCTCGGGGTACGCGAGAGCGGAATAATGGGGGCAGGAGACACTGATGTTGGTGGTAAACGTAGGGGTAGTTCGGGTGTTTTGCGTGGAGAGTCCGGTTGCGGCGAAGGGGCCGACGAGGCTGACACAAAGGTATCATTTGATAATGAGCTGGAAGACCTTCGAACCAAATTGTGCGGACTCTTTTCCCTCACAAAAGATGTGACTGGAGGCGCTGTCGTCTTAGGTGGACGGGTTTGGTGCTGTGACGAGGGCTGCATTAGGGGTGGGGTGATAGAAAGAGGACTTGTATCTGATGAATTCGATGTAATCCTTTGAGATGATGTTCGTTTTGGTTGTGGCGATAATATTAATGTATTTGCTTGGCTAATCACCCGTGGAGGTGGTGTAGTAGGTCTCGGCTTTTTCTTAGGTTTGAGAAGAGATGTAGACACGGGTAGCTCGGTATCAACGTTTCTTCGTGCAGGAGTAGGAGGACGCTGCCTCTTGCTTTCTGAGGACTCTCCTGCATCTTGAAGCGAAGGCTTCGCTTTGGCCGTAATCCGGTTTGGGCTTGGCGAAGGTAACGCTGCCTTCTCCCAAGCGAAAGACGAAGCTAATCTCGAAGGTGATAATCTTGAAGGTGACGTGTCATATGTGACAACGGGGCTCATAGTACGAGGTGGTGTCATAAGCCGTAGCCCAGGTTTAAGTCCCTTTTTGCTACTAGATATGGTGGGCTGTTTCTTGACTGGGTCTGACCCGTCTTTCTTTTGCTCAAACAACGAGACTAGAGCAGTTGTTGGGCCAATTGAGCTTGAGTCGGTTGTAAGATCAAGGTCCATAACCGAGCTGACAGTACTATCATCGCCCAGGTTCCCCTTCCGGTGTTCTCGAGCAGGCTGGTGAGTATTCAACTGCGCCGCGGGAACAGTCTTAGGGTTAGGACTACCCGATCGACTGGCGGCGAGTGTCGCCGCAATGAGAGACGGAGAACGCGGAACTCCCGTAGCTGACTTGGCCGGGGTAAGCAGGTGACTCTGGCCTATTAGTGGATGATGTCGGCTCGGAGTACCATTGTCCCCTGTGGTATGGCAGCTTATAGAAGGCGACGTAGCGAGGCTGCGATCGCGCGATGCCGAGGTGGCCGCCATAAGAGCACCGCTTCCATGGCTATTTCCCGTATCGCGAGTCGGCGTCGCAGTCGGCGTGGGCGTGGACGAATTATTAGTCGTAGGTCTTGCGGTCGTCTTCTGAAAGGCAAGGAAAGCACCTCTCAAGGCCGTGTTATACGTGGCATCGTCATGACCTGGGTGGTTTGGTGTACCGGCGCCGTTCATGGGGCTGATCGGTAAAAAGCGTCCGTCAATTGCCCGTTCTTCACCTCTAGCAACTAGCTCATTGAATAGTCGAATAAAAAACTAAAAGGAAGTATTCGGCTTAGATGTTTAGATGTAAACATGAATTCCGTTCGACTTATTGAACATCGCGCATAAGGAACTCAAGATCCGATAGGGCGTAGCCGTGAGACTTGATGACGAGGTGACGTGACATGGTTACCTCAGAGACGCGCGCTACAGGAGAGTTCGATGACTTACTTACTTTGGTAGGTATTTTTAGTGCATCTGTTTTAGGTATCTGCATGTGGTTTAAATGGAACTTGCCTACATGTACGTATACATAGGTACTTAGGCTACATTCCTTACAGGGTAGCAGTAGTTGCTAACCTACCTACCTAGGTAGGTAGGTAGTAGGTTACCTCGATTACAGCATGATTAACGTGCTATTAACGTATACTAGGAGAGAATAGGGAGCTTCTGCAATGCAAGTACCATTTATGCCTCAATATCAGCCCTTGTTTCTACCAAAGAAAAAGGTAAAAAGGAAAATAGCTTGTCTCGCGATTCTTTCTTTTGATTGGAGGCAGCAAATGAAAAGGGACACTGTCCTACGGCGTGACATACCGAACGCCGCCATACAGAAAGACCAACACTAACGCCAGCCAGCCAGCCAGGACTTATCCGCCGCCTCGCTCTTCAACCCTCCCGCCTCCCGCCTTCCGAGTATGTTCCATCACTGAATTCCAGAAACAAGAAAATTTACAACAGTAGTATTGGCAGTAAGACACAGGGTCCTAAGTGCCAATCTCTAGTAAGCTAGGTCTTGTGAAAACCCAGCAGAATTTTGGGCCCAGCCAGCTCGCGGCTGGCAAGATTATGCGTGGCCGGGGTAACCAGATACAAGAAGAAGTGTTGTGTGGGTAAGCACATGTAGTGCAGATCAAGTAGATTGACGCGTGCCAAACAAAACTGGCGACAGCATCAATGCGCAATTTTCATCCATCCAAAGGACGTCTGTTTTGACTATTAAGGGTTGCCAAGCAGGCTTCGCATGCCATATCGTCGTGAGTCGTGTCATCTGGCATCTCGTTATCATTCAGCCGTGAAAGGAAAACAAGGCTATGAGAAGGCGTCCTCGTCGGTCCATTCGCTCCCCGATATAATTCGGTTGCCTTCGGCGTCGATAGTCACATGGCTACTATGTATAGCAGGAGGAAGGCCCCGAACGCGCTTAGCTTGGCTAGTGTGTGCATTTTCATAGCCATCTTCAGGGCTAAATCGCTTTCCTCTTGCTGCTCGGAGCTTGGCGTAATACGTGTCTGACGCGTCGGCCTCAGGCTCAGAGTAGTCATCATATGTCTCCCAGTTTTCTGAACCCGATATCACGGTCGACGTATTCGAGGTCTGTCGTGGCGGAGGTGCGTGTGGATACGCGGCCTGCCCAAGACGCTCACTGCGCATAGACGTGTGAGAGGCTTGGTGCATGTAAGGTCGCCCATAACTCTGTTGTGAGTTCCGATCATCATACACATCCTCCGGCTCTACCGCCCTTACATGTGAGCTCGAACCGAGTCCAACGCTCCGGTAGGGGTTTACGGGGGTCTCTAGCTCCGGGGGTGGCATAAGCTCCCTCATTTTCGGAGGGGGCGCTCTTGTGAGAGGATGCCCCGGCCGTAACGTACCCTGAGCTCGAGTTTCTGGTCGTGCCCTTTCAGGGGAATTATTACCGTGCTTGAGGTTCGACAGAGGCACCCGTGCTGGAATTCTAGAAGGACTAGCCTTCGGGTCCTTCGTCGCTTGACTGGGAGCAGGGGCTTTTCTCACGGTGCCTGTCGAGTTTGCTGTTGGCGTTTTTGACCTGGTGATCGTACCAGCTCTGCTTACGGTACTATTTGCCCGGCTAGGGGGTGCCCCCCTTGGCCCTGCTGGAGTCTTCGCCCTTGGCCCTGGGGTTGGTTTGGGCTCATCGGGTTCGAGCTGATCTAGATATCGCTCGCCATGGACAAGGAATGGACGGCCATACTCATCCTCCCACTTGACTAGTAGCTTAGCTAGTTCCGCAGTAACCTTTGGTAATTCTTTTCCAATCCTCTTTCGCATCTTCTCTTCGCGGAGTAGTTTCCCTGGGTCTCGCTTTTCTCCCTTCTGGCCGCGCATCATGAGACGTGACGCATCTTGGCTCGATGCAGCAAGTTCGTCGCGGTCATGGACAAGAGTTCGGTGTCTCTCGATCAGTGCTAACGCCGGGGCTCGTTGATCTTTTAAGGCTTCAAGGCGAGACAACTCCCGTTCATGAGCCTCCAGCAGCGCATCACTGTAGACATCAGAGAAGGCTGGTGTAAATTCCAGCATCTCGTCTTCCGAGAAATACAGTGCATCCCAAAGCTCTTGTAGCTTGAAACGCGCATCCTCTACGAATAGATGCAAGTTCTGTCGTTTGAGCTCGTTCAATCTCGCTAGCTCGTCTTCAAACTCGTTGATTTGCCGAACGCCGCACCCACGGTTTCTGTTCAGAAACGATTTACGCTCTGATTCTTCAACACCTAGTTTCTCCCAGAGCGCATCAACAGCCATCTTAAGGTCCTTGAGGCGTTTCTCGCGGGATTTCTTCTCGTCGGCCAACTTGTCTCTCCGAGCCCGTAGCCTCGAGAGATCTTCCTCGTGCAAGCCAAGTTGCTCGGGAGCATCTCGATAGTATTTCACGATAGCACTGTCAGTTTGAGCTTGCGGCGTCCCAAGCTCAGCCCAGAGCTGGATGATGTTTTCGCAAAGTGCTTTTACCGTGGCAACTCGACGTGTATATTCCTCGTAAACCCGAGTGAATTCGTCGTCTAGCTTGTCCACGTATGTAGGTGAGAGATCGAATGTCGGTGGTAGAGACTGTTTTGGGCCCGTAGGCGGGAGGGCAATCTTAATGAACGTAGGCTCAAGATGGGAGGAGTATGATTCCAGGGCCTGAACAAGTTCTATTCAGGACAAGTTAGAACTACTGAGGTCATCTAGAATGCATGCATACCACGTGTCAACGAGGCTAGGGTAACAGAGACTTACTCTTAACCTGTTCGAATCGCTCTCGATGAAGTTTGGCAATTTGCACATGCTTCTCTTTCAACACCTTGAGGCACTGAGTGAGAGGAAACGTAATTTGAAGGTCGTCATCTTCTGGGTTGCGCTGTGCTTTGGTATCGTCGAGAGACGTTTCCATTTGCCGGATGAGGGTAATGATGCGGTCTGCTTCGTCGACCATTTCCTTCTTTTCTGCAGTGACGGCCTTAACCTGATTGTTTAACGTCGCAGATAGGGCCGCAAAAAGCTAGTACATCACATTCGTTAGCTTTCCCAGACCCAGCAATACGGTGCCTTACTCGCTGCTCACCTCTGCTTCTCGGTTGTCGCGATCATGGCTAGGGACGCCAATCTCGTCAAACAAGCCATGGAGCTGGCCAATAATACTATTGACCTGCTGAGACAAATAGCTAGCATCCATGGTGTTTGATTGTGTACGTGGCATGCGCACGGGCTATCGTTTGAGTTTGGGTTTGTGTTTGTTATGCGGGTTGCTTGCAATTTTCCGAACGAGATTCAAATCACGGTCGCATGCGACTCGTCATGCTGCAGCTTCTCAGGGCCGCAATACACGTTATCAGCGGTCGAAATGAGAAGTGGTTTCAATATGGCGAACGTGAACGCGCTCGTGTAGTCAGACAGCCGGAAATAGCGAGTGTGTCGTACGAGGCATTGCAGGCGAAAATAAAAACACTACTAGAAATAGATACGAAAGTCGTGCGTTCGCATACCTAGGCACGATGACGAAAATAGCTGCAATGAAACCACTTAAACGTGTCGTGGGAACCGGTAGTTAGAAATGAAGGGGTGGTCGAGCTAAATGGCTAAATGGAGGGGAAGGTAGTTTGCAGGCCATGGGCGTGGATGGAGATCAACAACAGGTCACAGGCGTTATGCGCGGCATCGGGACCGCCCTGCCCTACATACTGCACGCCGTCTCCACGGCAACCGCAATGTTTCAGATCGCTGGTCCCCACTAGCCCCACCCACTACTTGCCTATTGTGGCCTATCGCTAGATAGACGTCGCGTCCAATCAAAACAATTCCTCGCTTCCTAAAAGAGTACCACACCACCACTGCTAGGTACATTCATTATTTCATGCATGCATCATGGGACAAGTGAGAATTCCTAAAGAGCTAGGATATGCCTCCCGGAGCGAGTACATGGCCAAATATGATGTCTGTGCTCTTGGAAAAAAATAAAAATAAAAAATAAAATAAAAAATAAAAAAAAATTCGAGAGAGTGTGTGCGTGTGAGTAAGAGAGAAAGAGAGAACACGGTTTAATGACGAGACTCTAAAAGTCTATGGAGATATCCTAGTTGGTGGCTCTGAACGAAGATGTTGCACAGGTTTCCATCGGAAAAATACATTTAGGGTGATGTCCGCAAGTAGGCTTCTACCTGCTGACAATAGTAGATTAGAAGATGTAGTGATAATTTTCTTTGAAGTCTCATATATGAGACATCGAGGCTATTAATAGGTGCGATGAATTAGAAAAAGGTACGGAGTAGTGCCTAAAGTATAATGTGAGAGTAACCGTAGAGGCCTGCAATACATCCTTTGGATACCCAAGTATATTCAGCGTTGCGAGAAGCTCTTCGTGTATGGCTATAAACTTTGGGGTCATTTAGGTAAACACAGATAGCAACCCTAGTTCTCTCAAATCTTCTTTCTTCTCATTCTCTTATCATGAATTGACAATCTGATATTCTCACGAGGCATTGCTACTGTGAGCCAAAACATATGGCTATTGCCACTCACGGTAAACATATATATCTAAAGATATTTAATTTAAATACCTAGGTACCACCCCATCCGTCTTCCAACCCCCTCAAGTAGTCCTCAACAGTCTGCATCTTCATCCCGCGCTGCGCATTCACAGTATCAGCCATATTCCAAGCGACTCCCCTACCAGCACCAAACACATTCTGATACTTCACCATGCCATCATCCGGATCATCTTCCAACCTCCGCTGTAAGAGGGGCATATCCCACAACTCCCTCTTCCACTGGCCCCCGAACCTCTTCTGCACCAAATTCGCTACCTCCCCGTAGCTCACGGTATCCCCCGCCACGAATACGACCTGCCTACTAATGTCCCTTGGCTCGAACACGATCTCCGCCGCAACGCGCCCAATATCCCTCGGCGTCGTAACACTAACCTGCGTGTCCCAGCTACCTAGAGCGCGGAGAGTCCGAGTCTTGGGATCAACAAGTCCAAACTCGGGCACGAATATGAAGCTGTCTCCCGTCAGTAACTAGGTACCTAACCAAACTATTGCATTGACTGATACCGACGGCGCGCTCGGATTAAAAACCACTCACCTCACAAACAACCCCGTACTAACAATAACCCAATCGACTTTCTCCTGCGCCCGCAGCAACCTCCGGACCTCAAGCTGCTCGTCGAAGAGATCCTGCGCGGACCCGGCCCCAATGACATCGTAATCGATGCCCCACTGCCAGGGGAAGTATCTCTTGACGCCGGCGCGCAGCACGGCCCTCGCAATGCGCAACTGTGTGCCCGGGGGATGCCCAAAGCCGCTGCACACAACGACGGTATCGTAGCGGGCGAAGATACCCGCCAGTTGCTCCTCGGTGTCCTGCACGATGTCCCCGGGTACCAGCGACGCGCCCAGGGAGCGCAGGTATGCATTGGTGCGCAACTTAGTTGCGTCCGCGCTATCGATCGTAGACGCCCGTAGAAGCACTGCTATCGAGGCTTGGTCCTTGGAGCGTTCTGCCAAACCCTCCAGCATGGCTGTGCCGAGCTCCCCGGCACCGACGATGAGGATGCGCTGTTGCGTGGACGCCATTCTTGTTTGTTGCCTAGGGATTTTATTTGACGAACCACGGCATTTGACGGTAAATATAGTAAAAATTTAACAAGGATAACTAACTCGATGTCATTACGAATAGGTACTTAAGGTATCATAATGAGTCCTCTATGGTATTTAGAGATGAAAAACCCGTCCGAGTAGGATCCTTTGACGGAAAAAAAGACGACGCTGTTAATCCAATGAGTGGGATTAATAGCGTATAGACTACCCCGCGACGAATGCTATAAAATTATTCATCATTGACCATACCTATGATATCGCCGATGAGAATGATGATGATTTTGATGACAAAGCTATACGCCGAATTAATAATGTCCGTCAGCGATCTACACATGCAAGATAGATGCATGTTCACGCGGTTACTAGCTAATGCCAAGTTCCACTAGCTTGAAAACTCCACTAGTTATAGTTAGGTTATACATGCGTCAATCTTGAGAAGCGTCAAAGATGAACAATCTATTGCTGCCATGGTACCACCTTATCCTGGCAGCATAAGTGCGAACAATTATCTGCAGGAAATCAATACTTAGAAGCTGGGAGCCTGGAAGCATTCAGCAAACTTTAAGTACAGAGATTCTGGATATGTCAAGACCAATACTGCCTTCTCGACCATCTCTAGCCTGCTTGCAAACAAAATATAGAGTGATGATCCACCTCGATTCCAGCTTGTTAAAATGTATAGCTGGGATATAAGGCTTCCGAAAACACCTAGGCATCGCATATAGCTTGAAAGTACCACTTGTTGATATTTGCAAGATCTGCCCAAGACTAGGTATGTCACGCGCACGAATCTGAATAAGGCGAGTTGAAGCATGCTATAAAACGTACATATAAATTATTATCTGTTAATTCAATCTGCGGAATCCAAATGACCACTTCCCCCCAACCGCCAAGTTCCCCTCATCTTACAAGTCGAGGTTCGGATCGTGATGCACGAATGTGAATATATCTCTATCTAGCTTATAACTCGTCCCGCCATATTTGATTCGCTCCTATCCTTTGTCTCGGTCTTCTTTAGCGTCTTGCCTTGCTGAATTTGAGCTAGGAAACCTGCAGGGCGGCCACCCGATGGCGGGGCAGGCGCACTTCCTGCAGCAGGTGGTGGAGGGGGAGGTGGAGGAGCCATGCCTGGAATAGGGGGTGGAGCAGGCGGAGCCATGCCTAGAGCAAACGGTGCTGGTGGAACACCGGATGGTGCATCAGTACCCGGCATGGGGGGAGGCGGGGGCGGAGCTGATGGGCTTGCTTCTGGTAGAGGCGGAGGCGGAAGAGCAGCTAATGGCTCCGTTAAGTTTCCACTAGGGGGTGGAGGGCTGAATGGTGGCGATTGGACAGCCGGTGAGGCTCCTCTAGACTTGTCACCTCCAGCCGACAAAGGTCGAGGGGGACCCATGGAACCGAATAGCAGAGATGCCAAATGGGAAGCTCCAGGAGCTGGTCTATCGTCGTCAGAATCATCATCAGATTCCTCATTACCCGAACCCCATTCGTCATCTGTGTCGGGACGCTTCCGAGACACACTTAAGGGAGCGGCTTGCGTCATCTGGTGGAAAGGGTTAGTTGACGCCTTCGGCTGCGGCTGCGGCGGAGGCACGGCCGGTGCGGGAGGCGCGGGTGCTGGAGGTGTTGCCGAAGATTCCGAGGATTGAGACATCATGCGGAAATAGGGGTTGCGGCTCTCAGTATCCGTAGAGGAGCTTGTAACAGCAGAAGGAGGCGATACAATGGGTAGCGCTGGTGCAGGGGGTGGAGTCGTTTTGCGTTCAAGCTCTTGACTGCCGAGCTGGCTGCCACCATGCGTCGGCGTAGATGCTTGCGGTGTAATTTGCTGGGGGCCATCGTCATCATCAGATGACGAGTCTTCATCCATAGTCTCGAGCTGCCGCTGAAGCTCAAGCTCCCTTTGACGAGCTGCTTCAATCTCAGCCCTCTGAGCAGCTAGTTTAGTCTCTTTCTCTTTCGCCTCGGCCATAGCGGCCTTCTTCCTCTTCTTCTCCTCTTCCTTCCTGAGCTTGCCTTGTCGGACTTGTTCTTCTAGGTCCCTAAGACGTTGAGTAGAGGCCTCTTGCTCTCTTCTTAACTCGTCCTCTTGGTGTCTCGCTTCATCCCTAGAGAGTGAGTTAGTAATCTGGTTGTTACACTGTTCCAAACTGTTTACTTACTCCATTTGTTGTGTAGCGCGTTGCTGTTCTTCGTGCTCTTTCGCAAAACGCTCTTCTTCTGCCTTTCTTGCTGCTTCTTCCTGCGCCTTTCGTGCCGCTTCTTCTTCAGCCTTCTTAGCCGTATCGTCATTCTTAGCTCCCTTCCTAACAGGTGGTGGAGGGGGTTTCTTGGCTTCCGGCTTGGCGACAGGCGGAGGGACACCCTGTTCCTCAGCAATTCTTGCCTGGCGTTCAGATTCGCGGCGAGCATCTTCTTCTTCGGCCTGACGAAGTTTGGCGGCTCGTTCTGCTCTTTCTCGTTCAATTCGTTGGGCCGCTGTCTCGCCGGGTTTTGACGGCGCTTTGATGCCCAGTGCAGCAAGACGCTCAGCCATGCGCTGCTCCGCCTGTTGCTTAATAAATGCGGCCCTTTCTTCGGGGGTCTTGTAAGAAGAATAAGATCCTCCACCGGGTGCAGGAGACTGTGAAGTAGGTGGAGTAGAGGTACGGCCTGCTGTTAAAGGACTTTCAAGGCGTGTTGGAGGTGCTTCGGCTCGGACAGGTTCAGAGGTAGCTACTCGCCCTCCCTTTCGATCCTGGGTTCTAATGCGTGCAGCTCGACTAGAGCGTTGCAAATCGAAAATAAAGTCGCGAACTTCATCCTCAACACCAAGTGCGTCCTCCCAGCGTCGTTTCTCGTGCTCATTGGCAGAGGTTTGCGCACCCTCTTTAAGGTTATCCTCAATGCCCTGAGCGAAGGCCCGAACACTATCTTCGACATCACGCACCATACGTTCATTATTCTCTTTCTCAGTTCTGATTTTGATGTTTTCCTCTTCTAAGCGTTTAGGTGCGTCGAGATCATCATCACCAACCTCCACCTTTTTCCCTGTCAGTGCAGCGGTCCGTTGTTGCATCATAGCCTTTGCTCTAGCCTTCAAGCGATCGGATTCGGTTATAGAGCCACCGGGTCCAGTGCCAATAATGGTGGATGCGCTGCTAGGATGAGCTTTAGCATCTCTTAAACGGAAAAGCTCAAGCTTCGCATCAGCTATAGCTTTCTCCGTTTTCCGAACCTGAGACGCTAGTTCCGGAATCTTGTCTGTAAGATTCTGTAATTGCCTCTTGAGAGCCCGTCTCTCGGCGTCCGAGTCGCCGGTAACAAGGGCAGCATCCGGGTGAGCATCGATATCGTCCTGTATGCGGCGAATACGGCGATATAACTCTTCTGCTTCACGTCGATCACGTCGATCAAGGATATCATCCTCTTCCGCTGCTGCCTCATCCTTGAAATCCATGGCGTCAAGAAGAACCTGCTTCTCGTGAATCTTCTTTCTTAATTGGTCAAGCGAAAGGTCTTCGTTGGAAGCAACAGACGCAGGTGAATTCGGACGAGGGGAAGCGTTTCCAATTCTACGCCGAGCGCTAGATTTGTATCCCACATCATCATCGTTGTTCCTGAAGACTGTACCGTCTTTCCTGCCGGCATTGAGGCCTGCGTTACCGCCTTTGAATGAGTGGCTCTTCATATAACTAACACCGGTCTTTTGTGGAAGTAGAGAAGCACCAGATGATTTGCGAAAATCAGATTCTTGATTCAACATAGACCTGATAGTGCCTAGAGACTCTGTGATTTTCCTTGTCGATGGTGGCACAAGCTCTGGAGGTAGTGTATTGGGAATAGGATAGCCATTGAGCTTTCGATAGATCAGATGCATAGCTACGGCGAATTCATCCAGGTCAAGGCGACCCTTGTTCCCATTGTCAGAGAGTGTCCATATACGCTCAAGATCAGTCTTGTCTAGACCACTTTGGCCCATGATCTCAATAGCTTGATCACCTCCAATGAAGCCTTTACCGAGACCATCCCAGGCTCGGAACAATTGATCATACCGGGTCTTCTCGTCCTTCGTGATTGCCCAGGGGATGACAGCATTACCCGACAACCCGGCAGTGGTATAATTTTGCTGCTCACGACCCCCTTGAGGCATCATCCGGGCTTGCAATGCATCAATATTAGGTAGCCCTGATGCGGGGGTGTTAACTAGGCCCCATTGACCGGGGCGGCCAGTTGGTTGTGCATTTAAAGGTGCGGCAGCTGCTGGGGATAAGCCTCCCGCGAAGCCAGTGGGCATCGGAGGCATTGGCGGTCGAGGTCCGGTGTATCCAGTTGGCTGAATGTTACCCATGCCGCCCTGGAAACCCGTCTGCTGTGGGTGCATACTCATCTGTTGGCCGGGAAATCCCGTCATTTGTGATTGTAATAATTGGGAATTTGATGTTTGAGGCTGCGGGTGCTGTATCGTGGGAGGAGTAGCCGTGTTTTGTCTCGTGAAATCGGGAACATTGATTGCGCCACTAGAAGCGGCCTCTTCAGCAACGCTAAAATTGATAATGTCTACCATGCTTGAAACCTCATTCTTGATGTGTTCGGGCAGGCTTCCGGGTAACGGCTTGCCCACAAGCTTCAGATTACAAAGATACATGGCAAGCGCGAACTCGGGGAAATGAAGTTCGCCCGCTCGAGTCGTATCAGACAGCGTCCTATAGAGTGGGCATTAGCTATGAATTTCAGTGGGATTCCTACGACGTACCAGATATGAGATAACGAATCTCCATCGAGCCGTGACCTTAATAGAAGATCGCGGGCCTTCTCGCCAGACATGGTCGAGTTGTTTTCCCCAACAGCTGACTTGAACAGCGTCTCAAACTTCGCTTGGTCTTGCGCGGTGATGAAAGACAATCTAATGTTTGGTATCTTGTTCGAGGTCTTTCGGGGCTTCGCCGCCGTTGCTGATTGTGTATCGGCTGCCCCGCCGGTTCGGAAAGACGCAGCCATTGCGCTGAAGCCTGTAGGCTGAGGCTTTATAGAGGGGCCAGCTGTGGTTGTCGAGGGAGGGGGGTTGCTTGGCGACAAGAACGAGCTTTGAGAGGGCTGTGGTTGTGGTTGTGGTTGTGGTTGCTGCTGCTGCTGATTGTACTGCTGCTGGAATTGCTGTGGGATCTGCGGGACGGGCGGTGCGCCAGTCTGGAAGCCCTGCTGCTGAGGCGCTTGTCCAGGAAAGCCGGTATACTGAGGTTGAAGCCCCTGAGGCTGCGGCGGCACGCCTTGGCCGCCTGGAAAGCCCGTGTACTGCTGGGTTAACGGCGCCTGACCGTAGCCCGTCTGCTGCGGAGCGAA
The DNA here is from genome assembly GCA_022495085.1 of Xylaria sp. FL1042. Taxonomy (NCBI): domain Eukaryota; kingdom Fungi; phylum Ascomycota; class Sordariomycetes; order Xylariales; family Xylariaceae; genus Xylaria; species Xylaria sp. FL1042. Next base: position 102,701 of record MU380284.1, read on the forward strand.
GGGAGAGGGTTGCTGGCCCGGCTGCTGCGGGGGTTGTTGACCGAAGGGAGTGCCATACTGGTGCTGGGAGCCTGGACGCAGCGCGTTGTTGGCCCCGAGATAGGAATTGGAATTGGAATACATGATGCTATCAGGACCTGGTCATCGAAAATAGACATGCGACAAGGCTGGCCGAGGAAAGAGGAAGTCGGAGCGTTGAGAGGACCACCTAGGCCCCTCGGTAGATGGAAGACGCGGGAGGAAGAAAGAAGAACGAATACAATCTGCGCGTTCCAGTTCAGGATGACGAAGCTTGGTTGATGATGGGAGCTGTCTTGGCCGTATTCATCTGGGAGATGGATTCTAAATGGTCAACTGCGGTGCGGAGTGGGTCTAGAGTCTAGTTGCTCGTGGCTGAGACTGCCGGGGTTCCAAAGTGGTGTACACCGACATCTCCCTACTAGCCGTAAGGTTGGCGAGGTTGGTACCTAGCACATACAGTATAGGCACTAGCCACTTAGAGCCTCCCTATCTGCTACCTCAATAGGTCCCATGAAATCGATCATCCGGCCAAAGCTTGGGCAGCTTTCGTCTACTAGAAGGCTTGTGTATAAATAGGAATCTAGTTTCGGTAGTGCATGACATTCTCTCATTTTGTGGTGCTTTGTAAAGCCATGCGCTTGATCAGGGTATGTTTTCTATAACATCACAATAATGATATTGTGCTTTTCCTTTCTCTTCCCTAGCTCGCTTCCGTGAGCCAGGGCCCGTATCCTTTATTAATCTAGTCTTAATTGACACCACTCTTTTCATTCCGTTAAGTATTTTGAACATCCGGACAGCCTCCTGCGCCTGTGCCATCCTTCAGGGTTGTCCATGCTTCGTAGCCTTAGCACACTGGTTCGCGGTCACGCAGAACATTACCATACTAATCCGAGTAAGGAGTAAGTAAGGTATGTGAGCAAAATAGAAACCAAGGGTCTTTGACGGCTTGCATGTATTATCTATCAACTTTCTCCCAATCGAGGCGACCAGCTTATTGAGCAGCAGCAGTTGGGAACAGATCTGCGTTCTTGTCGGCCCAGGCCTTGAGGTCCACCTTTTTGGCGGCAGCGTTGAATGCTCCTTGAAGGCCGTATTGAGTCGGAATACCCTCGATACGGTGGGTTGAGTTGATGTTCTTGACCAGCACAATTTGCCAGCAGGTCGCGCTGCCTTGGCGTGATGCAATGGTAGCGGAAGCCAGGAAATATTCCCAGATCTGTAAATAGTTATTAGTGTGCGAGTACAATCAAATTGGGGTTGGAGTGTACGTACGCGGAACCAGCGCTTGCCATACTTTGCCTCCACCTTGTCACGGTTGGCCATCCAATTTCTGTACCAGCGCCACAGGGTTGCGGAGTAGTGCACACCAATCGTATCGACACTCTTGACTTCGAATCCGGCACCCTCAAGTCTATCCATGACGAAACCGATGGGGGTCGAAGCATCAGCACCAGGGAAGACATACTTGTTCATGAACAAGCCCCAGATTAGATCCTCGTACTGCCAGGATTTACGCAGACCGGCTATCTGGAGGAAGAAAACACCATCGTCGTCAAGCATGTCGTGGACTTGCTTGAAGAAGGCACCGAGCTTGCGCACACCTACGTGCTCGGCCATTTCCAAGCATGTAATCTTCTTGTATCCACCTTCCGGAACGGGAACATCTCGGTAGTCCATGCAGAGAATCTTACTTTGTTCCTCACGAATACCAACATCACGGAGTGCCTTATTGCCCCAAGCCGTTTGGTTCCGACCGAGTGTGATGCCGGTGGCGTGTGCGCCGTAATTGACACTAGCGAACCGTGCAAGAGTTCCCCAGCCGCAGCCGAGATCGAGCAGTGTCTCACCTTTCTTGAGCTCAGTCTTCTCGCAAACGATAGCGAGCTTATTGTCCTGGAGTTGCTCAAGAGATTCCTCAGTGTTTATGTCACCAATGACGCCAGAAGTGTAGATCATGCGCGGTCCCAGGAACCAGCCGTAAAAGTCGTCGCCACGGTCGTAGTGGCCACGGACTTGCTCCTCGTCTGGTCTAGGTTAGTAATGAGAATACGAAGCGCGGGGATGTGGATTACTCGCCTTGACTTCGAGAATGCATGATGACCTCGGGAATCATGCCAAGGACAAAGTACTTGCAGAGGCTGATGGTGAAGCGGAAGCTTGCCCAGTCATGCCTGTACTCCAAAACTTCAAGAGCATCGCCGTTGAAATCGACGTCTCCGTCGAAGTACATTTCGTAGAAAGTTTCTATGGGAATCTTGCTCTTGCCGTGGTATTTGGCCTGGTCAGCAGGCTTTTTGAAAGTGAGATAGTGCTCGACGGGTCGGCCAGGGTATTTGGCCTTTTCATTCTTTCTGGGGCTGATGGCAGAGACAGTCAACCAGAAAGAACCGAGAATAGGCACGAAGAGGACGAGGCCGAAGAAAATGCTCGTCTTCAATCCGCCGCCGACCTTCCACGAGAGCCATGTTGGAATACCAATTAGTAGAGAAAATAGTAGGGTATTCGAGAACGAATCTGAGCCTGCGGAATCGGCAGGAAGCGGGGCATTCTTGATTGCTGGGTACTATGCATGGCATTAATCAGTTGAACGCTCTTTTGTAAAGGCTCTTCGTAATAGTAAAAAAAAAATAACGACGAAGCGTACCGAAGTCGTCCGCACACCGCACTCTTCGGGTTTCTCAAAAGTGGGTGTAGGAGCTTTGGGAGTCTCGATGAATTCGAACTCGGACTCGCTCCCGTTGACGCTCTGAGGCTTCGACATGGTGGCGACGTGACAAGGCCAAATCTTGCTGGTCTGAAATCACAGGTCTCCTCTATGCCGATGTCGATGGGAGGAAAAGAAGAAGGGGGAGAGGGCGGGGGAATTGGAATTGGCGAATTGTTATGGGAAATACTGTATTTTGGACTATACTAGACCGCTTGATACTGACGGTGCGTTTGCGATCTCGAGTTCGCCTTCCATTGGCCCTCCTGGGTCATTGTGGGCTTGGCGAAGGGACCCAACCCCTGGCCGCCACTCTTAGCTTGCCTACGTAGTAACCCATCTGAAAAGCAGGTCCTTTTTAGGGCCTTGTCTTTACCTGCAGATACCGATATAAGGTGCCGCGGGGTATAAGGTACTACACCTGGGTACTGTAGCGCACTGCAGCAGAAGGTACGAGGTACTTGAGCATGGGTTCGATTCTTCGGTACAAGGTAGGTACGCACTTCTCATCAATAGTATGCCCGTGATTGCCTCCTACCTCACCTTAAGTACTCACCGACGTCTCATCCGGTTTGACATTTGACATACAGGCAGTATACCGAGACAGGAATACTAGTAACCTGTATTTCATATTTTAAATTGGGGAGGGGGATGTGCAAGTCTGAAGCGTCACTAATGTGGCTAGCTAAGTGCTCCCCTACGAAACCAGAAAAGAAGCAACCAATAGAATTAATTGGCAGCCGGTCAATGAAGCCATCTCACAGCTACCTGGGTGGTTACAGTTTAAGGTCTGACTCGTCCTGGGCACCACAAACTCATCCATATGGCGGTCGTCTTTAGTATATGGGAGACTTGCATGATGTTGCACTGTGACGAATTACGTTGGACTGATCTCCCCACAATATGTGTTAAAATAGGTAATCGTGCCACGCCCCACTTTATCCGGTATTCGCTTCGCGCCACCTACTAAAGTAGGTGCTTTACACTTAATTCGCCATAACACTTCATTCAC
>MU380285.1:0-105541 GCA_022495085.1 Xylaria sp. FL1042
CCGGCCCCCCCCCCCCCCCCCGCCCGCCCCCCCCCCCCCCCCCCCCCGCCCCCCCCCCCCCCCCCCCCCCCCCCCCCCCCCCCCCCCCCACTAGTTATTGTTATTGTTGTTGTAGTGGTGTTGGTTGAAAAGAGTTAGTAGCGGTCGGAAAAAAAAAGCTATAGCTTTGCAAAGTCTAAAGCTGTTCTAGCTAGTAGGCATTAAGCTTAATTAAGAATAACATTAAACTTTATCTTAATTAGGAATAGCTTTTATATATTATCTAATATAAATTATTTATACCGACCGATCTATGAGTACTCTTTATAAATTATTTTATTTAGTTAGTTGCTAAAACCATAATGGTTAGTTGATTTACTACCACTTCTTACACTACAAAAGTTGTATTATTTTGCGCTAAGGTATATAAGCCGGGTATGTTGTGCTTCCACACTGGTGTAAGATATATACTTACGTAGTAGTACATCTCGAGTGGGGGTACTTCAGTTGTTGGTTGCACTAATGTATTGTTGCACTTACAGGGGTATCGCCCACCCAGCGCACTATAAAAACTTATTTGCCGATCACTCTTTAACCCCTTTTAAAAAAAAAAAAAAAGCCAAGCAATAGACCTAGCCTTTATTGTGCTCTTTTTCTAAGGAGGGACTTTTACGGTATCTATATAACTAACGGTGTACACTAATATTTGTCATAAGGTTGATTTCATGGTTCCCACGTCCTCTTCTACAGTCGAGGGTAAATTCAAGGCGAGCTGCTTGTAGGTGATCTCTCACCTACTGACTTAAGCGAAGATAACATCTTAGCAGAATTAGTAAACTAGAATATTACTTTAGTATACTACGTAGGAAGAAAAACTCGTCGTTAGGGTGTAAGAGAATGTCTTCGGGGGTGGGCTGAAATAGAGGATTAAACAATAGACTATTTGAATTTATATATCGTCACCTACATTACCTGATAACTGTATGATATAAGATACAACAAGCCATGTGTAATTTCAGCCGGGAGCTCTACCTCGCTTAACTGTCAATACAGTTAGTTAACTAAGTTGGACTGATATGCAGACTAATTGAGGTTCATGGCCATCTTATATTACTTTTACCGCTTACTGTCTTGTATGTTTCGTTTACAAGAGGCGCAGGCCTTCATGCGGCACCCGGGACACTGCAAGGCAAACCTCGCAAGAGTCTCGGAGCAGATGGAACAAACCGTGCGGCCGGGGATCCGAGTCCACCGCCCCTTGTGGAGGCAAGTATTTGGGGGTTTGTCTGCCGATTTTGAGCCTCGATGTTGCTCTTCGCGGGCCCCTTTGCGGCTTTCGGCCGCCTTCCTCTGCCGTTCCCTTAGTTCTCGCTCTGTACGCTCTCGCTCTGTGCGCTCTCGTTCTTTTCGCATCCTCTCCTCTTGCCAGCGACAGAATCCTCTCCACATCTGTTCCTCGCGCTCTTGTTGTGCTTCTTGTTCTCGTTCCCGCTGTTCCCGATTTCTGCGCTCCCGCTCGTCTCGATCTCGTTCCTCCTGTTCTCTCCTCTTGCGCTCTCGTTCTTTTCGATCTTGTTCCGCCTGTTCTCGCTCACGCTGTCTTTCAGCATCTGCCTCTCTAGCACGTCTAAACGTTTCCTCTTGCATCTTGCGCTGCGCCTGTGCTGCCCTCTCGGCTTCCTGTCTCCGTTCTTCAATCCAAATCTGCTGCTTAAGTTCTTCTATCGCCGTCGCCGTGGTCTCGGCTGCTGTCTCGAGTGCATGCAGCTTATTATTAGTATTCCACACCTCCATACTCTTGATCCTAATAGCAGCGCTTCGGTCAAGACGTCGGCGCTCTCTCTCTTCCTTTGCCTCTTGGGCTTGAGCGCTAACGCCAAAGAGGAGGGAAGACACATTTCCCCACCAGCTAGATCGGTTGGCAGCTTCGCGTGTATCGGCGGCATCCTCCTCCTGGAGCCTGTCAATCTCGGTCTGTAGCTTTCTCACATTCCGCCTGGCTTCGAAGATATCCATATCCTGCTTAGCCCACTGAGCCTGTAGCCTTTCTAGAGCTTGTGCTCGTACTCGTGTTTGTGTAGCGTTGTACGCTTGCCATGGGTTTTCCTGAGCTCTGAAGGCGTTACCAGCGGGTGGTCGCGTAGAGGTGAAAGGTTTTGGTCGCGTGGCATCGTAGTCGCTCCGTCTCTTAGGATCGCTGAGTGTTTCGTAGGCTGCTTGAAGCTGTCGTTGTGAAATGTTAATTATATTCCCCACCTAGGCATTTAGATTGGGATATCCCCCCAAAAACAACAAAAAACCCGAATAAGTGGTCCTTGGGGGATTCAATACGAAATTGGATATGCCTCGAACTCAGGATGCATGTACAGACCCGTTGGAACTCTTCTTTGCCATTTGGATTCGGGTTCTTATCTGGATGTGTGACTCTTGCTAGCCTGCGATATGCAGTCCGAATGGCTTGAGTGTCAGCCGTCACCACTACCCCTAACACGGCGTAATAATCATCAGTAACGATGGCAGGGGCCATTTTTGCTACATGCCGGTGCTCTTCGATGCGTTGATGGCGTGCAGCTCAAGTGGCTAGGTCGCTTGATACCCTAGCTTTTACGACAATGAATAGATAAAAAAGGAACACAGCTACCAGCCTCAGAGATGCTTCGCATACTCCATGCTGAAGTCGCACAACCCCAACCTCATGCTTCCGAGGGGCAGAGCCCATTGGTCCAGATGGCACTACCTCCATCCAATAGATAGTGAGGTTACACCTTGCGATAAATCGTCATCCCTCTCCAGAGCCTGCTTATGTTAATACTTGAGGTCGCGGTCGACCCAGGGCGTAATATATACAATTAGAAAAAATAAAGGAACGGAAAGGAAAAGCTACATAGTAGGACAATATGTGAGTACAAAATACCATTTGCAGCTCCAATCGCCGAGGTAGACCTTTTTCAGGTTTCTAATTTAGATCCATTTCGCCAAGATAAAACGTCTGAATAATGTAATTATCTAATTGTATACTCTGGTTCAATGGAGGTTAAGTATCTAATGAAGCTTATATCATATTATGTTCAAGTTCTTATTGACTCTCACAACACCTTTTGCATTTTATTGTAAGTAGATAAATCTATAAATAAAAGTTGTAGGGCAATTATTAATTAAACAGATGACGGTATAGTAGCTTAAGGGCAAGCAAACTGAGCGAAGCTCCTAGACACCGCTATTTAGTTTTCCAATTAGGAATATATTTAGTGAGGAAACAAATACTAAGTATAGCGAGAACAGATGCATTTATGGAAGAATATTGGTGGAAAACACTCGATAATAGCAAAAAATAAACATATTGTTCCAACGCTTGAGCTATATTTACCGCAGCATCTATACAAGCAGAACAGTTGAAAAGGCACCTGAGTTATAGAAAGACCCGAATCGACATTGCTTAATCATAGAAAGAAATAGCTATAGTATCCCAAAACCAGCTTTGTTAATCACACATGGCTGATACCCCTGGACACATGCGTTAATCATATAAGCTTATAGGTTACTAGTTAGCGATGGAAACACCTGGCATTTACACCTCTCATTCCTCGCTATAAATTTTGATTTCCAACATGGAGTGATGGCGATTACGAAGAACAATCACCTAAGTTAATTTTAACTATTTCTATATCTAAAGCTGCTGCTCGTATTGAAATAAGAAAATTGAATTTTCAGCAACAAGCAGCATTACATGGCAAACCCGATATTATTTAAAGAGGACGAAGCACTGTGACAGAGCGGAGAGCCTCGCTTTCACGCGTATACTTGTCGTAACTATAATCGCCTCAAGGCAAAGAGAAACTAAGTTCTGGACATACTATAAGGTTGTAGGAGGAATGAATATTACGCCCTCCACATAATCATCTACAATAAACTATGGAATAGCTATTCATGGCAATCAATAATGGATAGGAGTGTACGGGGTAGTGTAACCAGAACAAGGGGGCTTAGACCAATGAGCCCGACACCTGTCTAAGCCCTATTTGTGCTAGAATAGGACTTGGGCGGATGTTGACCCTGTTAGTGCTTACCAACTGACAGCTTCGCCCCATACCACAATCACATCATCACACTCAAGATCTTTGTACGTAGTACGTAGTAATGAGCTACTGCACATCAATAGGCGTCTGACAGCTTCGGTGGAGCCGTGGAATTGTCCCCCTATTGCCGATTCTGTCCGCATGACAGAACCTTACTGACAGTACAGTACTTAGTAGAAGCAGGTACCCGGTTCGCGCTCCACCACGAAGTCTGGGTATCTACACTAGCATTGATGGGCTGACACCATTGAGTCCAAGCCACCTCGGTCATGTGGATGGTTAGCGCGCAGGTGGGACTGTAATTATCCCACGTTGCCGAGATAGCAACACCTAAAGAGAGCAACGATTTGTAAGAGAAACCTCATGTGTAATTAATTCGTACTATGCTACCTCAATAGGGGCTCCTGGTTGTTAGTTAGGAATTGTTGAGCAGCTCGTATGAGAGCGTGAGTAGCAGTCTGTAATCTGAGGTACTACTTATAGATATATAAAGAGTGCAATTCTCAGATGGACTCAGAGAGCAAGTTGCAACACTTCTCCTATCAAGTCTAAGTTCCACTCAGAATCTGGCAAAGCCTCAAGAGTCACGATGGTTCGCCTCCTTACCCTGTTCTATGTAGCCCTCGGCACTGGCATCGTATCTGCATATGATGCAACTCTCGGCTTCAATGGCGCCCCGCAAGTCGAAAACCGAACAATCGATGAAATATACGAAGCGGCTCTTGCAGAGGGTGGCGTCGTGACCGTGTGGCAAGGCGGTGACGAGCGCAATCAAAAAGACGCGCTGAAGCAGGCCTTCGAAACCCGCTTTCCTAATATGACCCTCAACATCACAGTCGACGTCTCTAAGTACCATGATGGCAACATCGATCGCCAACTCGCCATAGGCGGGGTGTATGTGGACAGCGTCATCCTGCAAACCCTACACGACTACCCACGCTGGGACAACGAAGGAGCGCTTATGCATTACATGCCACTCGGCTTCTACGATGTGCAACCGAGCTTCCGCGATCTCCGCGGCGCTTGGTATGGAATAGCGGTCTTCTCATGGAGCTTCCTGTGGAACAATAATAGGGTATCTCAAGGTCCGCAAGAGTTCGAGGACTTCTTAAAGCCCGAATACAAGGACAAGCTTGTGCTGACATACCCTAACGACGACGACGCCGTTCTTTATGCGTTTGATTTGATGTGAGTCATAGATTTTATAATCTCTCTATTCACCCCCTTTTTTCCGTAGCTTAGTCGTTCACCCGCTAATAAAGAGCAGTATGCAACAGTATGGATATGAATGGTTTGAAAAGCTCCTGACCCAGAATCCCCGATGGGTGCGCGGCACAGCCACGGCGGTGACGCTCCTGAGCCAGAGCAACGGCACGGCATCAGTTACTTTTACAGCCAATGCCGGTTTGAAACCTGCGGCCCCTCTCGGCATAGCTTTCCCAACCAAAGGGCTTTTTGTCAGTTGGGCGCAAAGAGCAGCAATTCTAAAAGATGCACCCCATCCAGAAGGGGCCAAGCTGCTCCATAGCTATATGCTAAGTGAAGAGTACCAGGCATCCCTCAATGGTTGGAGTGTCCGCAGCGACATCCCCGCTCCTACGGGCTATCATGAACTCATGGATATCCCCTCGACTAATCCTAATGGCTTTGAGGGGTTTATGGCTGATAGGGAGAGAGTTGAAAGGCTCAGACTCTTCTTTGAAGACAAGATCGGCACTCCCCAAGGACTCAGTCCCCTGAATGACAACTTATAAGGACAGAATGGACGGAGTCTTTACTGAGAGTGGATCAATCATTCTTAAGATGAAAATATCGTGTATTAACTTTAGTATTTTATGATGTATTAATCAGCACTTGATATTCATCCTCCGTGAATTGAGCGAACTTCTTGTGGAATCACCTAGCTCTTCATCTAAAACACCAAACTCTCATTGGTATCGCGGACTTGCCACGGCCTTTGTCAGGGTTTTGCGTCCCGGAGTGAATGGAATAGCCTACGCAGTCACATAGCAGGTAGGTAGAAAGGGGCCAGTAGCCATAGGGTGTATTGGTCAACATAGCCCCTAGCCCTTCCAACTGCTAGTTGGGAGGGTTAGCCTGTATATATAGACCCAGCCTGATAGGTACGCACTAGGGTGTCACCTATTCACCTGACAGCCTTGGATAGGATGATATTCTGCGCGAGAAAGTCATGTGCTGGCGACGAAGATTCTGGCTATGCTTAGTTGCAGCAGTATCAAAGCTCCGTGTTATCTTTCTATCCTTAGAAACTTCCCTCGCCATATGGAATAAGTGTACTAGATATAATATAAATAAAGTTAACTCTTTGTATTCTTCCTGGCATCTAGTAACCTTAGGCCACACTCTACGTCAAAGTCAATAGCTATCAACAAACACCAAATCTACAGCCTATAGCTTTGCACTGTGATTAGGTAAAGGGCAACTGCCTACCAATCTATGTATAAATATATCCACATATTTATATTTGTATGCTGCCTACCAACAAGTCAAACCTCACCCAAGGCAGAACAACCCATCAGAAGGAGTTTCTTAACCTAAATATACTTTGCTATTTATATATTTACGCGTAGTTTCACTACCCGGGAACATCTCGATAGCAGAATCTCACCTCCATACATCAAGATATAAAACCTTTGAAGGTATAACATCTACTTTAACTTCAGCAGCATCCCCACACGTCTTGACAAGCATACTCAAAGTAAACCTTTCGTCCCAAATTGTCAGGGTATTTGGTATCCAGAATGAAGTTAGGTCACTAGTAGGTCACTGGTGAGTGTGAGTATAGGGGTAGGGCTCAATATTATTGATTCCTGGGCCTTCTCTCTAGATTTAGGAGGGAGACCCAACTATTATATAGACAATACATAAGCTATGACCACCCTACTAGGTCACTTCTACCCTCCTGCAACCGTTGTCCCTGACACAAATTCTCTTGGTAAGCCTAATGAGTGCGGCAACAGGAGCTCCCGAGCCAGTGCCATCGGCAATCTGCGCTCGAGAGTCGTTGTATTTGAAAAGACTTACAAGTTATGCAGAGCTTTAGGAGACTGCCCATTCCACAACAAGCCATGCCATGTTTACTCATTATTTCATACCGTCAACTATATAAGCTGGATCTTCTCATCCCTACCAATTTTCAGTATCACTCCACTTCACACTGCCACCTCTATTGGTACCACTACTACAATCATCTAGTGTAAACGAACTCATAATCAATCAATTGCATAGCTGGGACTCGTGAAGTTTCACTATCAATCATTCATTACTATCAAACGGATAAGGTCTGAGTATACAGTAGCTAACAAGAATTTCTTCAACAGGTGAACAGAGAATACGATAAACGGGGGTATTAATCCATGACGCCGTAAAATGCACTCCGCATCCCACACTCTAGCAGTCTAATAGCAAACTATCCCATTAAGTTTTATTTCCGGGCATAGCTTCCTTCCTACAACGCCGACATGCCCAAGAAGAACTCGAAGACGGTATGCTCACGCCCCCCTTTTACTCTCATATCTAACGTTATGGTCTGTTGAATCCCTGCTTCGCCTGGAGTAGGTTAGCCGTGCAGCTCAAAGACTATAGAATGACTGGGAATGTGACGTGACTTGACTCACCTTCATCTGCTCTATCCTAGCCTTGAGCTGACTCGTGACCTCCGCTGCCCTCTTCCAGCTTTCTACACCATTGCTTGCGGACCCCGTCATGCCTGAACCTCCAGTGATACTGTGAGTTGCCTCGTCCGCGTTGGCATTCCTATAGCCCCGTGCAGGGCTACCACGCCCACTTGAGCCACTGGCATATCTAACCTCCGGACTTAGCTTGCTCCGAGGATAATTGTGCGGTACATCACCGTTCTCCTTCTCCTCGGACAGCGTGCTCGTGAAACTCATGCGATTTGACCGAGCGCCGGCGCTATTCGAACTATCGCGGTAGATTCCCATGTCCTCGTGTGTCGGACTCATCACTGTTGGGCTTGCCATGCCACCAGAAACGCCTAGCCCCTCGGCCCTACTAAGCGCACGCTTGAGACGTTCTAGTTCCCGCCGAAGCCTTTCGTTTACCTGCTCGGCGGCTTCAGCATCGCTGCGTGCACGAACAAGTTGCGTTTCTTTGGCTTTGATACTTAGGTGATCTCGGGTATGGTCCTCGATGAGCCCGGCGTTCTGGTTCTTCAACTCTTGTATCTCAGATGAAAGCTTGCTCTTGTCCTGGCGTAGTTCGTCAACCTGTCGAAGAAGCTGCTCATTCGCTGTGCGAAGCTCTTCGAGCTCAGCCCTCTCCATGGCTGCGAGCCCGCTCGAAGGGGGCGATGAGGCTGCCGGGGGTGGAGCTGCGGGAGCAGCAGCAGCAGGCTTGGCTAATGATCGACCCGCTAGGCCACCACGGCCGAGTCCGATGCGCGGCTTGGGCGGAGGTGAAGTTGGTATGGGCTCTTCGTCTTCCACTGGAGCCGGCGGTGGCGCCGCCACTCTTCGTGGGGACGCAACACCTGGTGCGGCAATACGTCGCTGTGGTGCTTTCAAACCTGTGGGACCTCCCGGCTTGGGCATTCCCAACTTACTGGGCCCGGGAGGCCTCGAGGTCGGCTGTGCCGCAAGGGTTGCAATCTCTGCCGCTGGTGGTGGCGCACTCGCAGCTGGAGCTACTTTCTTCACAGTTCCTGGGGCCTTCTTGAGCCCTCCACCGACAACCTTCTTGGCTCCTCCTGCCGGGGCTTTCGCTGCCGGGACCGGTGCGGGTTTGGGCTTATCTTTGGCTTTGACTTCTGCTTTTTCGAAGAATTCCTTGACCTTTGTTTTTCGAATGTCGTCTAATGCCTCCATATGGGGGTTCATAGCACGCTCGCCGACAATCTTCATGACGGTTCCTAGCACTTCGGCACCGCCAGACCGGAGACCCTCACTCGACTCAGAAAGTAACTTCTTGGCGGCTTCGACAATACTGGTCACTTCCTGCTTGCTAGGAACATCCCGCGTCGTCCGAAGACAGCGAACTAAGAATTTCATGGTGCCTTCTTTTACTTGAGGATTCTTATGATTCAAGAAAGCCAGGATATCCTCCAAGCATTCGGTAAAGCTCGTCGCTTGAAACACTTGATCTAGGGCAGCGCCTAGGGCATCAGCAACCGACTGCTTTTTCTCCTTCAGGCGCTCCATGATAGGGGGCATGACAATGGATCTATATTTTCCGTAGCTCTTCCGCAAGCCTTTGGCTAATACCTCGATACATTGGGCAGCCTGGGTGACGACGGCGATATTGGCGTCCTTCATACTCTTCGCCAATCCCCGGTTGATTTCGTTGAAGTCGCCATCTTTAATTCTCGGGACATTCAGGGCTGCGAAGAGCGCCTCGAGCGCCTCCTTGCGATCTTTCCACTTGGACGAAGCGAGATTGTCGTGGAAGTCGGCCGGAACCTTGGATAAGACATCCTGAGGCTCGGCTAAATCGAACGCATCCATTTCGGCGGGCTCTTCGGCATTATCCTCGTACACGTCTTCGCCCTGGGCGCCGGGCGGTGGAGCCCTCGCCATAGCCTCTTGTTGAGATCGCAGAAGCCGCTCCTGCTTGGGCGCTGGCTCGGACTTGATCTTCTCGAACTGAGCCTCAAGGTCTGTCTGCTGCGTAGGCTTCAAGTCGCCCCAGAACATGGGCTTCATGGCGTCGCGAAGCCAGCGGTAAAACTCGACAGCCAGGTTGGTGGCCTCGGCTCGAACATTCTTGTCGGCATGGCCAAAGGCCTTTGGGAGAATCTTGAGGACGGGTTTGGGATCGGCGACCTTGCAGCCATAGTTATGGAATATGGTGGTGAGGGCGGCGAGAGCGGCGGCGATGACCTTGGGCAGTTTCGCAGATATAGCGGGGAGAATTTCCTCAACAACGGGGGCGGCGACATCGAGCTCGATCAGGAGCAGCAGGGCTTCGATGGAGGAAGCCTTGGTGGCGGGACGGGTGGAAATGAGGCCCTTCTCGACGATGGGGGCGATGACTTGGCCGCGTGAGCGAACACAACCTTCGCGGCCACCGAACTTGAGGAATGCGCAGTAGGCAGCGATGCCATCGGACTGGGCGGCTACGTTGGAATCGGCGACGGCGCCCTTCCAGAGGCTGGGGTCCTGGTTGAAGGGGCGGAAGGCGGGATCATGCTCGTCCGGGGTTATCTCGAACTGTTTGGCGGCATCTTCGTAGGCTTGCTTGCGGACCTTCCAGATCTGGGAAGAGAGGCAAGGTGAGAGAGTCAGTCCATCTGTACTTTGATAATGGTAGATATCATGAATGAAGAAAGAAAAAAAAAAAAAGAAAAAAAAAAAAAAGGGAGTGGGCGCACCTTGTGTACCCATCGATCTGTCAGTGGCAGAGAGCTATAGTCCGGTTCACCGTCAGCCATGGCGGCAGACTGATGAGAGGTGTGCAGGTGAGCAGCGAGGAAGGTGGATTCGTGGCCGGGTTCGAATTCAGGGCCGTTGTTGTAATAGTCAGTGTAATTGCGGTAGCGACGGGGTCTGGACGATGTCGGCGATGTTGACGGTGTGAGGTCGTCGTTGCCGTCGGCGTCGGTAACGTCTTTATTGTTCTCGTCGTCGTCGTCGTTGTTCTTCTTCTTTTTCCCGCGTCTTGGCGGTAGAACGGAAGCTACTTTTTTGATTAGCTTAGGTAAGAAGGGCATGTTCTTGTTCCGTTATTTCTTCTGCTTCTGCTTCTGCTTCTTCCTCTCCTGCTGCTGCTACTACTCTGCCGTTGTGCTACGGTTGCGCTTGTGGAGGGCTGGCTACCACGGCCGAGTATCGCAAGGAATCATTTGTTGCAGTACGAGACGCCAAGTACATATGTGTACACGATGGCAGGAGCGTATACTGAGGGTTTGAGACTGAGCATATACATCTATGTCTGTATGGGAGGCACACAGACACATAGGTATAGCTATAGCTCGTTTTGGCGTTGCACACATACATGAAGCTTGAGCGGGGAGAGTGGGCTGGCTGGCTGGCGGGCTGGCGGGCGGGCGGGCAGGCAGGAGGGGAAGTGGTAGAGAGGGTAGAGAGGGTAGAGAGGTTACAAATGGTTACAAAGGTTACAGAGGGTATTAGAGGATGAAGAAGATGGAGAGGGCAGAGAGGGCAGAGAGGGCAGAGAGGATAGAGACGGGAGAGAGGGTGCAGGGCGAGAGCCAACAACAACGCACCTTACATGCGCAGACACAGGTCAGGTGCGCATACACACGGACGGCGGGGAGACCAGACAGACGGACGGACGACACAGGGCACAGAAACCGGGAACAGGCGAGACAAGACAGACAGAAAGCAGTAGCCTCGTCAACAATGAGCCTGTTGTGACCTTGCCCACAGACAATCGGCTGTGGTAGATAACCGGACGTTTGTCGTCGTTGTATATACGTTTCGAAGGCGCCAAGAAAAAAAAAAAAAAGAAAAAAAAAAGGAGGGGAGAATCGGCGACGTGATGACAGAATGAACTTCGACGGCCAGGGAGGCAGACAGGGATATATCGGTTTTAGAATACACTCGGTGTAATGTACGTATGTAGTGTAGTAAGTAAGTCAATTAGAGTTATAGGTACTAGTCGCTACATACAGCGTAGTCGATGGCATAAGGCTGAGGAAGTGACGCTCAATAGACAATGATAACAAAGTCAAGTCATTCGGGACTTAAAATAAGTAAGTAGATAAGAATTGCGACGTTTGTTTGTTTCTACGTTGGCAGTGTTTATCTACCGGGTAGACTAAGAAAATAACTAAACCCTTGTCCGACCTGTCATCCCGTAACCCTGTATCTAACCCTACTACAGGCACTACTTTACTGAGTATACACATCATCCATAGGCAATGATCGCTGGCATTCTGCCATGTCACCGACCCGCCCGCTTGTACGTTACCTAGGTAGGTAGGTAGGTGAAATAAAAAGTAAATAAATAAAAAATGACAAAAATGATAAAAATAACAAAAATAAAAAGGTGATTGTGGGGTTCCAGGTACGTAGGGTACCAGTGTACCTACTTAGTAGGCACTGCTGTTGAGGGGGGGATGTATGCCCTGGAGCATGGATTAGGCAAAGGTAAGGTACCTATGGAGGGGAAGAGGGGCTGTCGACACTTCTGGTCGGGGGAGCAACCAACAGTCTGATACCACCTCAACATATTCCCTATGATGCCTATCTAGTCTCTGCCACACTGAGTAACATATTGTCTTTACTTGTTACCTCCTAGACTCAAGCACCTAAGCATCGACTTTATGCACTTGACACGCAGATTTAAAGAGACAGAAACATTTTCCAAGTTTTAAATTGGACGTTGCCTACTTCCGGACAAGACGTCTACTAAGGATTACCTTGGTAAACTTACAGCACATCACATGTCACCGGCTCACCACTTTATTGGAGTACCGGTCTAAGTATACCTTTGAGGTAAAGGGTCAGTACTAAATTACCTACCGAGTCTACCTCTCAACTACATGTAGGAGGCACCTAAGTTTAGGTAGGTAGGCAAGTACCTTATGTACCACCTATCTACTTACCTACATAAGCTTTTATCCAAGAAATTGATATCTACCTTAGGTACCCTACACTACTTACAAGTTGGGAGGCATGTAACTAGGGCTTATACTACCTATACTCAAACCGTGATATTACCGATTGTCCAAGTCAACCATACATAGATTAAACTCCAGATAACAACAACAACGACGCCATCTACCCGTATCACACTACCTATTTTCATATACGGCCCAAACAAAGAGAAATCCCATCCATAACCTTCTCAGCTTACCTAATCCTACGCCCGGTCGTCGCTACAACTGATACCTTCATCCCGTCTGGAACTGAAACACCGCCTAAAAGCTCTAGGGCTTTTTTTTTTTTTGTAGGGCGGATGATAGACGGCTTGAAGTCCAGCAAGTGAAGGGAGAGGCTGCACTTCAAACTAGACACGCGATCAGCCGGACCCTGTCGTTACGTTACGTACGGTGCAGCATCATATACTGCATACCTACGTCTTGCATTCTATCACAACTTCGCCGGCGTCGGCAGCCAGAACATCGACCTCCGACTACTACCACAACCACGACGATCGCGACGACCGCGACGACCGCGACGACCACGACGGCCACCATCATTACGACCCCGATTACGACTACCACTGTAAACAAGGTCACGGCCACAGCTGCATAGCCATCTATCCATCCATTCATCCATCTAGCTACCTATCTACCTATCTACCTATCTATCTTTGCGACATTCTTCTTCCTCTTCCGGCCCTCTACTTCCTCCCCTGTCGTTCGCCATTCCGGGTCGGTACCTTGCGAATACCCTCTCTGTTATCAGTCAGACCGCCTGTCTCGGCTCTTTGTTCGCACCGCAATTATTTCTGACTGTAGAGACGAGCAAACAGGCCGTCTTGGTTGGGTACTGCTCAGAAAGGAGCTCTATATGTACACCTGGCCTGGTTTTCGTTTCCCACACCTTTACTTCTTAGGCTCGTCACCGCCATCATAGATTTGAACAGACGCGCTTGTCTGCGGCCGTTTCTGCTGCATTCCGTCTAAGATGACGCAAATATTAACCCCACGACAAGCGGATGAGCTGTATGTCCCATCCTTGCTTGATTGATTCGCGCCCCTTCTCTTATTCCTCGATCTACCTTCCTACTAATCCTCGCCCAACACTTGACAGGCACAAGGCCATCATTGCCTATCTGGCCTCAAACAACCTTCCCGACAGCGCCGCTGCACTGCGCAAAGAGCTGGATCTGGGCGACACCTTCGATGATGCCACCTCGAAGAAGTACGAAGGCTTGCTTGAGAAGAAATGGACAAGTGTGGTCAGATTACAGAAAAAGGTACCCACAACCTAGCCATGTCTTCGTGACAGCTGTCACTACTATGATTATGCGCCCTCCGATCTGGGTTCTTGCTGGGCTAACATGTCCTGTCTTGTCTTTGCTCTCGTGCAGATCATGGACCTCGAATCTAGAAACTCGACACTCCAATCCGAGATAGACAGTGCGACGCCAACTTCCCTCTCCCGTCGAAACCAAGATCCTACGAGCTGGCTTCCTAGATCGCCCGCCCGCCATACCCTTCAGTCCCACCGAGAACCTATCACCTGCGTTGCTTTTCATCCCGTCTTCTCCTCTCTCGCCTCTGGCTCCGAGGATTACACCATCAAGATCTGGGACTGGGAACTGGGAGAGTTAGAACGAACCATCAAGGGCCATACCAAGGCTGTCCTAGACGTCGACTTTGGAGGCCCAAGGGGCGGCACCCTCCTAGCCTCTTGCTCGAGCGACCTGACTATCAAACTGTGGGATCCCTCCGATGAGTATAAGAACATACGGACGCTACCGGGGCATGATCATAGCGTTAGCGCCGTTCGTTTCATCCCCTCTGGTGCTGCCGGTGCCCCGAGCTCAGGAAATCTTCTCGTATCCGCGTCGAGAGATAAGACTTTGCGGATATGGGATGTGTCGACTGGATACTGCGTCAAAACGATCCGTGGCCATGCAGACTGGGTCAGAGATGTATGCCCATCATTTGACGGACGCTACCTGTTGTCGGCCGGCAATGACCAGACGGCCCGACTCTGGGATATATCCCTCGCTAACCCTGAAGGCAAACTGACGCTAGTCGGCCATGAACACACCATTGAATGTTGCACACTCGCCCCCCCCTCAGCATACCCACACTTGGCACCACTTGCCGGCCTCAAGAAACCGCCACCTGCGTCGAGTGCTGCCGAGTTCATGGCTACGGGGTCTCGGGATAAGTCTATACGTATATGGGATGCTAGGGGGAACTGTATCAAGACACTGAATGGGCACGACAATTGGGTGCGGGCTTTGGTCTTTCATCCGGGCGGCAAATATCTCTTGAGTGTCGCAGATGACAAAACGCTACGGTGCTGGGATCTAACCCAGGAAGGGAAATGTGTTAAGGTCCTTGGCGACGTCCATGGCCATTTCGTCTCGTGCTTGCGTTGGGCACCAGGCATCGTGCGCGAGCCTACCACCAACGGCAACCCCGAGGGTTCGAATGGCATTGGCACCGTGAATGGCTCCTCGAAACCGGGCTCCGCTACTCTTGACGTTCAAATCAGATGTGTGATCGCAACGGGGAGTGTTGATTTGAATGTGCGGGTATTTGCGAATTGAAGAAATCATAGTCACATTCTATCTAAAAGGAAAAAAAGGTAAAAATCCCAGCCAGCACATCTTCGTTACCACACATTACCATCACCTACTTCTTACTTACTAGATATATCCATGATGAGTTCTGGAGTCTATGCGAATTATAAGCGCAGAAATTGGGACGCCTTGTAAGCAAGCTGTTCCACGACGAGGGATCATGCGTCTTACCTCATTTTTTCATTTTTTTTTTCATCGCTGCTAGGCGGAAGGCCAGACAGTGGTGTTTCGAGCCGATCAGGGAACATATGCGATCATGTTACCTGTCTAAAGGTTTGCGTTACCTTTTCCGCGGTGCGCCTTTTTGGCTATCAAAACTAACCGCTAAGCATAGGAGTGAGATTGCGAGAAATAAGAATAGATACCCCTTCATTGCCTATTGGCACTATTTCAATTCGCTCATATAAGACTTTGTACTTTTCGATACAACTCTTCCAAACTCGACCATGTCCCATTTATGGGCTACCTATTATCTTTATTAGAGATGACCTGCGGCACAGTTGAAATGAAGAATCGAGATGATCCCCCTCGACGGAAGACTGTTTTTGTGAAGTTGCTATGATTCGTGTTGAACAACAATAGAGAATCGGTAGGTAATTTGCCCAATGCTGTGTACTTGACGACTAAACGTCAGCCAGTGATAGAATAGACGGCGCTTTATCAACAGTTCCTTTCACAGACCGAGATCTCCCTTGCTTGAGTCGAACATCAGGTACAATTCCCATAGTACAAGACCTAAGCCTTGGCGTAATCGAGACTTGTTACGTTACATTTCTCTCCGCGTTCCTCCTCGATGACCGTGGGAGGATTATCTGGGGAAGTGGGGGTTGAGGTGGGGGACAATGCCTGCTCTGATGACAGTTCATGTATTGATTGAAGAAGCAATCAAGAGATAGCCTATATCAGGTTTTCCGGTTAATAAATAGGCCAATTGCTCTTCGTGCCTACCTACCATTCATACAGACAGACTTATATATGGCTATAGCTCGGCGCCATGCACAAGGGGTTCTTGTTGGGTTTTCCTGGAGTGCTTGCAGCGTCTCTTCAGCTCCTGCCTCCGGTTCAACTTCCATTTCTCAATGAGACAGCACCGGGTCTCTCTCTCGACGGCAGTTCGGCCACGGTATACATCACCGAGAGCCTGGCATCCCGTCGTGACACGGGTGGTCTTACCCTGATTCCTCCTTCAGGTCTAGACTTCGCCCGGGTGTTTGTCGAAGACTTAAACGAGGCATCAGGGAAATCGTGGACGCTTGAAGTCGTTGGGGTGCCACCGACTAATTTCACTGGCATTATCCTCCAAGAGTTTCACGGTGACGCATCATCTCTTTCCTATCAAGATGGAAAGCCTACCGAGGAAGCATATGAACTAGAAATCGGTGACCACCGTGCCATTATCAGCGGTACCGGGGCGCGAGGGACGTGGTGGGGGACCCGGACGCTACTCCAGCAGATGATAGTATTAGGGTGGACGACTTTGCCGGCGTCTCATATCACCGATACACCCGCCTATGCCACAAGGGGCTTCATGCTCGATGCGGGGAGGAAGTGGTATGCTCCATCGTTTCTCAAGGAGCTCTGCACCTACGCGTCCTTCTTCAAGATGTCCGAGTTTCACTACCACACGAGCGACAATTACCCTTTGAACCGCGGTCACAACGACACCTGGAACGAGGTGTATTCGCAGTTCTCTTTACGTCCGGAGAGCGAGGACCTGCAGAAACTTATCCAGCGGCGTAACGAGACCCTGACACGCTCAGACTTCGAAGACCTCCAACAGCACTGTGCTAGCAGAGGTATCACGATCGTACCTGAGATCGAGGCACCAGGTCATTGTTTGAGCATCACCAAATGGAAGCCCGAACTAGCACTTAACATGAAGGACTTGCTCAACCTAACACACCCCGACAGCATCCCTACGGTGAAGAGAGTGTGGGAAGAATTCCTCCCCTGGTTCCAGACAAAAGAGGTGCACATTGGCGCCGACGAGTACGACTCTACCCTGGCCAACGACTACATATCATTCGTCAACGAGCTATCAGCCTTCATAAACTCGACGGCCGGGAAACAGGTAAGAATATGGGGCACATACGAGCCATCCTCGACCCAGGCGATAGATGCCTCCGTCATAATCCAGCACTGGCAATACGGGCAGTCGGACCCCGTCGCGCTCCACGAGGCCGGGTACGAGCTCGTCAACACCGAGGACTGGTGGGCCTACATGAGCATCAAGAACGACCACACGCCTATCCTGCCCGCGCCGTACCCGCAATTCTTTAACGAGACGCGCGTCCTCAATTTCGCCGGGCGCCCAGGTTGGCAATGGGAGCCGGCGCTGTTCAACCCCGTCAACACGACGCTGCAACTCCCCACGGACGCCGCGGGGAACAAGGGCGCGATCCTCGCCGCGTGGAACGACAATGGACCTGACGCGTCGACGCAGCTGGAGGCGTATTACGCTGTTCGCCGCGGGATCCCGCTCGTGGCGGCTAGAGCATGGAGTGGGACGCGCGGGGTGGAGGTTAATGCGAGCGCCATCGAGGATTCTATCACTTTCCTAGCGTCGCGGGCGCCGGGGCAGAATCTCGACCGACGACTACGGACAGACAAGGCGGCCGTCCCTGCTAACTATACCCGGCGCCTAGACGAGCTTATATCGTGGACGCGGGATAGTAATAGTGATGGCGACTTGGTACGTCTGGGCTACGGTAGCAAGGGGATGAATTACACGCTCTCGCTGTCGGTCACGGGGCCTTTTACGCTTTCCTCGGCGGATGTGACGCTGTCGCTGTCTGAGACTGGGATCTTGACGTTCGTCGCGGACGGATTTGAGTATCCCCTGCGGTCCGTAGCTGAAGGGGATGGCTTTGATGCTGGTGCTCCCGGGCGTATCTGGAGCAATGTTACGTCTGTGAGTTGTTATTCTTGTTTTAGCATGTATACATCCTATTTACTTTTTGACATGATTTCGGCATCGTGCCAACACCGCATCACGTTATGCTACAAGATGCTATACTGGCCGGCCGTTTTCCTTTCTACGATCCTTATCTTCATATTCCATCTCACATGTTCAACACCACCATAGAAATAACTAGCTAACACATAGGACCCTCACAAAGTCCACCCACGACCCAATAAACATCACCGCCCCGGCCACGGTGACTATAACGGGCGACGAGATAGGCGGCAGCAGAGTGTGGGTAGACGGGGTGTTCGCGGGACGCTTCGAGGTCTTCGTGTTCGGGGGCCACAACACGCTGTTCAGCTGGAGCCAGATGGCGTTCGTGGCGCCCGTGGACGCTCTGCGGGGTGGGATCCAGCGTCTGGTGCTGTGGGATGGGATTCGTCCGCCTGGGGCCGGTTCATCGTCCGGAGATGCTTCGGGGCCGGTCACGGCTGGCGCTGTGTCGGGTTATGAAGGGGGCTGGTATGGGCGGATTTTAAGCGTGGTGTTGGTTGTGGCTTTGGGCTGTCGTTGGGTGGTATAATTGCTCGTTATAACTTATATACGTCTGTTATACTTGGGCAGTCGTGTAGATACGGCGGGAACGAGTAGACTAAGTAGCTACCGGATAGGATACCATAGATCACGTATCATGCGCATCGGCACACACACACACATATATATATATAGAGAGAGAGAGAGAAAGAGAGACGTATGTATCATATAATATATGTAAGGCAGCAAATATATAGTAGAGTAAGGGTGTTTCGTCTCGTCTTTGAGTGTAACGATTACACAACATGATATTGTTCTAGAGCATGATTCCAAGTCGCATTCGGTGTTGAAATCATAAACATCCAATATTACACACATACACATATACATGTATATCATCTCTTGATTGCTTCCGTCAAGAAATCTTATAAATCTCATAACTACCTAAGTAGGTATATGAGAGAGTCATGAGAAATAATTTGGAAAGAGCTCCCGGCCGTACCTGTACGCCTAGGGGCTTATTGCCCTATGTCGGTTACCCGATAAAGCCCTGGATACCTACCTCTACCCACGTATCTAGTTTAGCACTTCCAGCTCACTCTTGCCAACCTGGAGGCCCTTGGTAAATACTCACCGACCGAACTTCCTCGAGCTTCGGCCAGCGAATAGCGGCCAACCTCTGTATTGCCGTAAGTAACCCACCTAGGTAGCTAGGTTGCTTCAGCTTCTCGGGCCGGCTCGAGTCATTGCATTTTGTTCTGCTTTCTTTTTCTCTGTGCCTTACGTGGGTACTAATTGGAAATCGCAATGCAGCCACTCAGACCATAGTAATTACATATATTCTGCCCTAGCGGTCTCTACCGTCGCCGAATTTGAGCTTCTCATCTCCCAAAACGCATTCGTGGAATATACTTATTTTAGCGGCCATTACTACGGCACCAGCAAACACACCATCGCAGAACAAACCGCAAAAGGCTTGGTAGTCTTATTAGACATTGAGATGCATCGTGTAAAGCAAATAAAAAAATGCACCCCGGATTCAATGCGCGATATGTTTTTATTAAGCCGCCGAGCATGGAAGAGCTGGAAGCATGGCTGAGGGGACGTGGTACAGAAAGCAGGGAAAGTATTCAGAAGAGGCTGACGAGGGCCGAAGCTGAGCTTGAATATTCCAAAACACCCGGGGTTCACGATATCATTATCACCAACGATGAGATCGAAGAAGCGTTTGAAAAGCTCGATAAATATATTTTTTACGGTCCGACGGCATAAATCATTCTTTGGCGTCCTTTGTCACATGTCTTGGCCTTCTGTGTTGCTACGAGCAGTAACCGTGATACAAGCTACTACTTATAGGATGACGGCCTGTTAAGGAGTCCTTATACAGTTGTGCCATAGTGAGGCCAAGCGGGCTAGCCCCTTGACTTACTGTAGTTCGATAGGCTGAATCCTAGGTAGGTAGGTAGGGAAGGACTAGGGCATACAAGAATAATCTTATCTGGTGGATGCTATTCCTTCGCTATAGATCCAACAGTATTCATAATAATAATATGTATTAGAACTATAAGGAAAACTGATTTGTACTTACATCGGCATTGAATTTAATTGTACTAAGGTACCTATCCACTTAGCGGAAAATTGGGGGGGGTGGGGGGTGGTAGAGATAACGGCAAAGTTACCGCTCCAGTATTTTAACGGTATATTTGCGGTACCTGGGTACCCAACTTAAGTATCTAGTAGAGCTACGACCTCTAATTCATCCACACATGCTACCTAACCCAGACCTAAATTACTACTAACCCAACTAACTGCCTACTTCACCTTCATTCAATACAATTCAATACATGACCTACCCACATCTTTGGTTACTTAGAGATACACATGCACGTCTGTCACGCCGGTATCTACAAGCTGGCTTGACCTCTCCCCTCTTCTTGTTGTTCTTTTTTTCTTTTTTCTTCTTCTTCTTTTCCTACACTTATCACTCATCTCGCGCTGGGCTAAGACAATTCCTTGGAGCCGCTGCTTACAACCCAAAATAGAGGATGATAGAGACAGAGAGGGGTGCCAGCTGTAGTAACCCGATCAACGACCAGCGACCGACGACCGACGACCGACGACCAACTAAACCAACTAGACCAGCCAACCAATCCAGCAACCCACCCACCGACTGACTGACCGACCGACCGACCAGACAACTTCATTCTATCATAATAACTTCAGCTACTTCGTCAGCTCCCTATCTCCCTGCCTACCTAGGTTATTAAAGAACCCACTTTACCCTCCTCACCCTCCTCTTAGCCTTGCCTTACCTCGCCTGCCTGGCTGCCTGACGAGTCAACAATTATAATTTATAACATACAAATAAATAAATACACAGGTAGTAGTAGAAGAAGTAGAAGAAGAAGAAGAAGAAGAAGAAGAAGTAGAAGAAGAAGAAGAAGAAGAAGAAGAAGACGAATCATCCGAGGTGGAACCCGGCACGTACTCGAACTCCCCGCCTCCCTCCCCGCGTATGCCGCCGTCCGGACGCCTCGTTTCTCTCCCGCCCTCGCCCGCTCGGCATCTTCACGCCTACCATCGTAATCGTCGCCCCGGATTTCTCGTGGCGTCGTATTCGTCGTCGACAAGCCCCACGCGCGAGCCTGCTGCTGCTGCTCCACCCCTGCCGCTGTCACCATGTTTTGGCGCTTTGGCGGTTACGCCAACATCTCTACCATCGACACCATCCTCGACAAGCCCGACTTCCTGCTCGAAGACCTGCTGGACGAGAGTGACCTGATCCAGGAGCTGAAGCAGCACAACACTAAGCTCCTCGAGTACCTGCGCCAGGACTCTGTCCTCGCTAAGCTGCTCGACTATGTCGTCGCCCCCACCCTCGAACCCGTGGAGAACCCCGCCGCGGCCGACGGCCAGGACGACAACCGCGATGACGATGCCCCCAACAAGAAGGGCAGGTCGCTGGGTCTGCCGTTTGGCCGGCCCCGCGCCTCGTCGAGGGCTACCGGCGACGGTACCGACGAGGACGAGGTTGAGAAGAAGCGCAACCGCTATGCCTACGTCGCTGCTGAGGTCTTGTCCTCAGACAACTGGTCCATCTACGAGTCGCTGATGGAGAACCGGGAGCTGCTGGCCAACTTCTGGTCCTTCCTGACGCTGCCCGCGCCGCTCGACCCTCTGCAGGCCAGTTATTTCACAAAGGTCAACGAGTCGCTTTTCGACAAAAAGACGCAGGAAATGTTGCAACTGCTGCGGTCTCTCGACGGCGCCATCCCGAATATGCTACGCCATGTCGATTGTCCCATGATTATGGATCTCTTGCTCAAGATCATCAGTCTCGAGAGGACCGAGGATGGCCAGGGCATTGTCGAGGTAATTCTTTCTCCCCTGCTCTCTTGCTCCTCACTAACGTGCCTCATTCTCCTCCATAGTGGCTCTATACCAAGGATGTCATTCCCTCACTTCTTTCCTTCCTTGGGCCCGAGAGTAGCTGGGCCACGCAGACTGCTGCTGGCGACTTCATCAAGGCCATTATCACCGTCTCGGCCAACGCCTCCCAAAATGAGCAGGCCTGCATTGGACCCAACGAGCTCACTCGTCAGCTCGTGTCTAGACCGTGCGTCGAAAGGATTATCGGCTATATGCTGGGTGGTGGAAATCCCCTTACTGTCGGCGTTGGCATCATAATCGAGGTCATCCGAAAGAACAATTCCGACTATGATCCCGATGTTGGTGGTGATGCGAACGCCCAGCCGTCCAGTCGTGATCCTATCTATCTTGGCACTCTTCTTCGTTTATTCGCTGAACACGTGCCCGATTTCATGTCGCTGGTTCTCAACGCGCCCGCACAGCAGCAGCGCTTGGATTCCACCTTTGGTGATAAGATTGAGCCGTTGGGTTTCGATCGATTCAAGACCTGCGAGCTCATGGCCGAGCTACTGCATTGCAGCAACATGGCGCTCCTTAACGAAGTCGGCTCGGAACAGGTCATCGCGCGCCGAGACGAGGAGCGATCTCGCCTACGTCTCGCCGGACGCCTCACACCCGCGAGAGGTGAAGAGACGCATTCGTCTGAGGACTTGACTATGCGTTCCCGCCATTCTTCACCTGAAGAGAGTCGGCGGCTGGAGGTAACGAATGCATCCGACGACGACGGTTTTGAGGAGGTGACGCCGTCTGGTGAGATGACCGAGGACACTTCGCACGAGTTCGTAAAAGCTGAGGATGAAATTCCCGTCCCTACACCCGCATCTTTTCTTGATAAGGACGATGACGAGTTTGTCGATGAACCTCTTAGTTCGCCTCGCCTCCAAGTCCAGGACGGAAACCTGGATGAACACCACTTCGAGATCCCCGAGCTCGTGGTTGCTCCCTTGTCGCCTAAAAAACCGGCAGCTAAGGAGTCAGAATTCTCACCAAAAGAGCCGGAGCCAGAGGCCGCACTAGGAGACCATTCAACCCCAGCCGAGATACCAACCCCAATCTCTACATATATCGATACAATCCCTGCGACTAGCAATGATAGCTCGGCACATGATGGGAGAGTCCAGACAAGCGTCGTTGAGGTCGCGCCGGAGGCGCCAGCCGTATCACAGTCCGCTAGGGAGGCGGAAGATACCGAGACCGTTGAACCAGTTAAGGTCGAGCAGGACCAGGTCCCGGTCCAGGGTGCCGAGAATCCCGGGACGGGAGATGCGCAGACTACTCAGCTTACTCCAGTAGCCCAAGACACGGAGGCCAAGTCCTTAGCCCAAAACACGGAGGCCAAGTCCTTAGCCCAGGACACGCAACCTCTGGATGTTAAGCAGACAGCCCAATCGGCTCCTCAGGCTAGTTCAGCAGAGCAACCTGAACCAGTGGTTGGCGATTTTTTGAAGATGCAGTTTGTCGAAAATAACGTTGTCCCCACGATTTTGGTAATCTCTCTTTCCCATCTCCCATTCTTTGAGTCATAATCTAACAAACCATCCAGTCCTTTTTCTTCCGGTATCCCTGGAACAACTTTCTTCACAACGTCGTCTACGACATTGTTCAACAAGTCTTCAATGGGCCGATGGATCGTGGTTTCAACCCTACCCTCGCCATTTCCCTGTTTGAAGCCGCCGACATCACCAATGCCATTATTAATGGACAAACATCTAGCGAGAAATCCCAGGCGCAGAGCAAAACTCGTATGGGGTTCATGGGACATCTAACTCTAATTGCCGAGGAAGTTGTCAAGTTCACCGAGCGGAACCCTCCGGAGCTTCTATCCGACCTAGTCCTTGATCGCGTCATGAGCCAAGACTGGATTAACTACGTCGAAGGCGCTTTGGCAGAAACCCGGGAGAGGGACAATGCTATCCTCGGCGGCGTAAGACCGGAAGTCGCCCTGAGTAACCGGCCTCAAATGGGCGGCAATCTCGGCGGCATGGGTCTCTCTAGCCTCGGACTTGGCGGTGGTCAAGGTGGCGGATCGAATGCTCTCGCCGAGGCTGGACTGAACGGTGGTGGCAATACGCTCGACATGGGGGATCATGGTAGTGGTAGCAGTCTTGGCCCCTTTAGTATCAGCTCAGGTCTTCTATCCGGGTCTGGATTCGGAAGCTCTAGTGATGAGGACGATGACGACGCCGAAGAGAACGAGGAAGACGTGAATAACGAGGTTAGTGGCCCTTTCCATCACGTCCCTAGCAGCACGCGTAGTGCTGGTTATTCCGCCGGGTAATGGATGGGTTGGGTTCAGAGGTATCAACTCACACCCTTCTACGGAATCTATTGCTCCTTGCTCCTTGCTTCTTTTCCTAGGCGGTTTTTGGTGCACTATGATGATCTTATAGGCGGGCATTAAATGTAGATTACTTCACAAGGATAGAGATATAGCTATTGTCTATATTCTCTTCCTGTGTTGGTGATTACCGCTTCCTCTGTCCATGGTTTCTGCCCGTGTCCTAGGCTACAGGGATTGAGTGATCCCCCTCTTACCTCGACTGTATCTTGGTCTATAATTAACCGAGTATCGAGGTCGAATGTAGCCTAACATCACAGTAGCGGAACTAGTGACTTAGGTGTTCCCGCGAAGGAAACTCACTGTCTAGATGCTGTTTCCTCTTGGCGACCTTTCTTTTTCCTTTTTCACACAGAGTTTTTCTGATTTTTTGGGAATTGTGGCTAATACTGTCATAGTTTCGTGCCTATACAGATCCACTGAATTCGTCGTCATCATCTGCTGATCCGCCTTCTATCCCTCCACCACCTCCGCCACCGCCACCATTGAACATCCCACCCTCCCGCGCTCGGCTACAGCTAGCTGCACGACTTGCCATGCACCAGAAGAGCACGGCGTCTGCCTCGGCGCAGTGTGCCGGCATTGAAGACGACGAAGAGCGCGGTGAAGCGAGACAGGACCAGGAGGCAGATAGAGTTCTACGTAACCCCTTTGAAGACGATGGTGAAGACGAGGTCGACGACGATAGTGACGACGGTTTGGGCGAAATTGGAGGAAGCGCAGACCCATGGGGCACGAGAAACTCGCGAGGAGGCTGGTGGCGCAACACGCTACGGAGCCGAGAGAGGTTCGGGGACGGCCGAGATGATTCCGACTCGGACAAAGATGACCAGGCTGGAGCGGACGACGACGACGACGAGGATGACGAGTTCGGCGATTTTGCCATGCCTGAGGCGGACAAGGACGGCGATGAAACCAAGGCGAGTGTGATCGTCAAGCCCTTGCCTGTCCACCCTCCTCCTCATAACCCTAAAAGCTCCGCCTTTACGAGTCTCTGGCCTTTCGGCTCCAAAGAAAAAGAGAAGTCGAAAGGCGAAGAATCAGCCATAACGGCCGAGCCGGCTGGCGAGGCAGCCCATGACCAAGATCATGACCAGGACAACGACCACACTAAGATTAAAACGACGCACGAGGCGACGCGGCGGATGAGCATCGAGGATCCCGACGAAGACGAGGTGGTTGTCTAGGAAGCGATCACGAACGAGACGGCAGATGCCCTCGAGCGCTTCGTTCATATCCGCGACGTACGCTACAGGAGATGACGTGCCGAGCATTAACAGTTACGAGGAGGCTAGGAAAGAGAAAATGGACATGTGCGGCTTGTACTATATAGGTAGATATGGAAGGACATGATGGGTTGGGATGTATGTTTGTCTGCGTGTGATCTGTCTCGTCGCTTGTCGACGCCGACTACGACGACGACGATCTTGATATGTATATTACGTAGCTTTAATGAAGATACTGATACACGGTTCTATAGTCACTTGATGGTCATTGTGGTGATGGTTATAGTGAGGTCTTCTGGTGCGATGTTATTATTGCTGTGTACGCTATAATACTACGTACACCAGCTCAACATGCTTCAATTGTTCGTTATCGTGTGTGTTGTTTGGCAGACGGACCTGACATGGCAGGGGTACCGGTAGTTATAACGATATGCCATTGTCTATTTAACATTTGTGTAGCGTGTCTACACTATATGCGCTATATGTGAGGATAAGATGATGCGAATGGAGGATACTTAAAGGTACACACAGTTCAACAGGCAGTTTATAGTAATGTTATCGGCTTACGCTATACGGACGGGCCGGAACGGGGCCACCTTGGCTAGGTTAGGTATCTAACGCCCCGTCTGTCATGTTTCAGTGCTCACTACGAGGTACCTAGGTAGGTAAATGACGGTGTAGAATATGGATATCGGATGCTAAAAGGCTCGATGATAAAAGTCAATAGCTGCGCATCTATCCACTTTTATTTCCTTTCCTTTCCTTTTTTCCCCTTGCCTTTTTCGTAATCTCCCAGGAGCTCGGGAATTGTCTGTCTACTTAAGCATTCTCTTGAGCCAAACAATCTTCAGCTACCTACCCTGTATACCTATACATATACCTATACCTATATGTAATCACACGTAATCACGGTTAATTGCTGTTGTTAATTTTCTTCACGTTTCCTCGTCATCAGATAAGCGACCTAAACCTACCTAGGTAATATAATATACCACGATCACTTGTCGGGTTTCCGCCTTCTTTTACCATATCTACTTAAGTAGGTAAGTACCTAACTTACGAGTTTCTAGTAGACAATGATATTCCTGTACTGACATACCTGTACACTATATGTAATCAGTGCCTCGGCACCTGAGGCGTTTCATCGTCGGCGACCGGGGACTGCGCCTCAGGTTTCGACTATCCATGCTTATTGATTAGGTACTTACTTACCTGTAGATATTGGGTTAGTGTACTACTAATGCCGGTATCCTAGTCTACACTAGCAGAGGAGATGATTCCAGTATTGCTTCCTCCAGGAGAGAGAAGTCAGTCAGTCAGTCAGTCAGTCAGTCAGTCAGCTAGCTCGTCTTAGTCCTAGTCCTAGTCCTAATATATTCTGACGATACCCTGAAGCCTGGCCGACGAACCAACCCCCTTCTACCTTGCAGTGAGGTAGTGTGTAAGTAGGATATAAGCACTATAAGCCATGCAACAAGCACTTCTCGTTGGTCCCTCAGGCGGCCTTGGCTATGGGCCTATACCTCGCTTTGCCTAGTGTCATGGCGAAACTGGGGACTGACTGGACTGACTAGGCCAGACACAACCCCTACAGCCCCCACTGCTCTGACGGCTCAGACTTGCTCTTCGTCTGCTTTACGCTTTACGTACAGCAGAGTGGACTCAAGCATGATGATCAGCGCCTTGTGGTGTGTTTGGGTGTTGGTGTGTGCCCTGCGTGCCCTGTGTGTCCTCCGCCGACCACGCCTTCAATGATAAATGATGCCCACTTGCGGTTAGGCACATTGTCCCTGGACAGAGGCGTATAGTAGTGTAGTACACTACGCGCTACGTATAGATAGGTAAGTATCGTAGGTATTGAGTGTGAGTATGAGTGTGTGTGTGTGTGTAAGGTAAGGTTGTGTAAGTAAGTAGGTATACATACTTACTATGTAGGTAACGAAACACTGGAACCAACCAGACCAGCCTACCTACCGGACTGGTAGCTTCGCCATGATACTACCCTATTACTCATCTTCATGTCCATGCCCTTCTTCTTTTGCATCGTCGTGTTTGCTTGCTTGCTTTCTTGTCTCGAACCGCATGAATCACCCAGTCGCTCGCTCATCAGCCCCTCACCCCCTTCCCCCCCCTTTCTCGTTTTCTTCGTTCTCCATCGACACTGGCCCACGCAGTCTCTCGTAAGCGAAACCGGCCGTGCATCTCCAGGACCAGGACCAGGACCAGGACCGGGTCAGAACGTGCTGGGATTGGGAGGAGTCCCTCAGCTTGACATATCCCGTGTGTGCTATCACGCTGCCTTGACATGCTATGTGCTGTAGAGGCCCATCAGTAGACCGCCTCAAATGTGAAGTATGCCAACCTTGGGCAGATCGACTGTTCGCCAGAGTCTGTTGACGTTTTGTATATGAGGTCTCGCC
This sequence comes from Xylaria sp. FL1042, assembly GCA_022495085.1. Taxonomy (NCBI): domain Eukaryota; kingdom Fungi; phylum Ascomycota; class Sordariomycetes; order Xylariales; family Xylariaceae; genus Xylaria; species Xylaria sp. FL1042. Next base: position 28,119 of record MU380285.1, read on the forward strand.
AATATGGCCAGTCCAGGATGGTCTACTCTGCCAGCTCTGCCCCGACTTGATACCACCACCTATCCACTTCACAATGGCAACGAAGACGGGCGCGAGATCAAATCGGCCCACGAATTCGGGCAGCTACCCCGTAAACCGAGTAGCTTTCTCTCGTCTGCCGGCAATTCCCCCTCCGTAACCAAGCCAGACGGAGGAAGCACTCCAGAATTGTTCAGGTCGGTTGCCGATGCGCTTGGTGTCGACACCAACGACCTACCCCAGCCCTTCTACGGCATTCCTTGGGCCCGCGATGATGACGACGACGAGGACAACGACAACGGCGACGATGGCATCAATGGCCATGGGAAGGGTGATGGCGGCAGCGACCATGGCGGGGTTCACGAGACATCACCGACCTTCATACGTCGCCAGCCAACCGCGATTCCCGCAAGTCGTGATCGCAACGACTCGGCTACCTCTATATCACCTTTTTCGCAGCCGTACCACAAAATGACCTACGGGTATGAACCAGCCTCTGTCGAAACTACCAAACCTTTAGATAGCCTTGCGATTAGATCCTCCGCCGAGTCATACCGCGACACGCTCGGGCCAAACCATTCGTTCGTAGAATCCTCTTGGAAACCAGCGACAGGCAAGGATAGCATAGTGCGCCGCGACTCTCGTACTGCACTTTCAAGGCCCGGAGAAGAGAAGAATGGTAAGGTATTTATCGAGCGGGAGAGCATAACACCGTCACCTGCCTTCCCATCTTCGGGTCGCCGTAGACTATCATCCATGGTTAGTCCACTAGAGCCGAACTCCGCTGGGAGCAGCGTCAAAAGTCCGAGACATCAGGGGTCGGTATACAGTAACCCCCCGGCCATACCGCCCAAGGCTTCACGTAGGCTACGTAACGATGTCGAGCAAACCTTGTTATCGGATAATGGTGTATCTAGAGCTATCGTGGTAAAGCCAAAGGCTGGGCTGTTCGAGGGACATCTCGTCGCCATGCTTACCTTGTCGGATGAGGGCTCGCGGGGTTCAGACCACAGCACGAATGATGACGATGAGATCAAACTACAGAATGCATACTATACTAGAAGTCTGCCCTCGATTCGACGGGCCGTCGAATCTCAGGTGGCGCCCGAATATGTTCCAAGTGTCTGGATAGCCTTAGAAAAGATGCCGCTGGATGGCGAAGGCCAAATTCACCGCAGGAAATTACAGACGTGGATACAAAACGCTAATGACGATCTGTACCGGCGCATTATGTCTATCGAATCCAAGGGGACGCTGAGAAAGCCGTCGACAACATGGGAAAGGCGGTTGTCCCGAGCTGTGAGCAAAGTACTTCGCGTCGAGCAGGACGATATAGGCATGAATCTATCCTTTACTAATCTTGGAGGAGACTCCCACGCGGCAGAGGAGCTCGCTGTGAGCTTCCAATCGGAAGGAATCTCCATCGAGGCTCAAGATGTAATGAGAGCTTCGAGCCTGACCGAACTGGCGGCGCTCGCCAGGCCTGAGGAGGGCCATTCGGAGAAGACCGTGGAATCCGTCACGGAGATGTTTGATCTATCCCCCATGCAACATCTCTATTTCCAGACACGCATGGGAAGGGATACGGCGCGACGGAAGTCCAGCGATGGCGACTATCGGTTCAACCAGAGCATACTGTTGCGGGTGAAACAAAGCATCGGCGTGGAGGACCTACGGGCTGCCATCGAGGCTGCTGTTGCTCATCACAAGATGCTGCGAACCCGGTTTCACTTTGCTAATGGGTCCTGGTGGCAGTCGGTCGACCCGATTGTCTCGACGTCTTTTCACTTCGCTCACCATCTCATCGGCACAAACGCCGAGCTCGAATCCGTTGCCATCGCTGCTCAGTTTGCCATCAACATTGAGAATGGGCCTGTCTTTGCGGCTCACCACTTCCATACCAACGACGGCTATCAACTGCTCTACTTGGTTGCTCACCACCTCGTTGTAGATCTGAAATCATGGCAGGTCATTGCCAATGATCTAGAGCGGTTGCTCACCGATGGCCACCTCCTGTCGAGGCACTCTCTCACCTTTAAAGAATGGACCCTACATCAAAAGCGCCGCGTTCAAACCACAACCGACTACATCGGGCTTCCCTTTGAACTTCCGGCGCGCAATTGGGAATACTGGGGTGTCAAAGACACCCTCAATACGTATGGAAGCACGGTTGCATTCGGGTTCACTCTAGAATCTGAAGTAACATCCGTGCTAGAAGCGGCTAATAAGGAACTTAAGACCGACTCTTGCGATATCTTCATGTCAGCTCTGTTGCTCTCTTTCGCGCAGACGTTTCGAGATCGATCCGCGCCGATTCTCTGGAATCAAGAGCACGAGCGAGCTGCCCTGGATCCTAATCGTGACATTTCTGCTACCGTGGGTTGGTTCACCTACCTATTCCCCCTCGTCGTCAACGTGTCGCCAACAGACGACGTCTTTACCATTTCGAGCCGCGTCAAAGATGCGCGCCGGGCCGCTGCGAAGACCAGCCTGGAACACTTCACGGCCAATCTCATAGACGCGCCCTCGGCAGAGTCGTTCGCCTTTTCTCACTGTCCTCTCGAGCTCATCTTCACGTACGCTGGTACGCTAGGACGCTTAAAGAGTCGGAATGCGGTTTTCGAAGAACTTGATATCCCCGGCAAAATGATAGGTTCCGAGACCGCCGACGTCGGCCAGTCGGTCGGCCGAATTGCCATCTTCGAAGTCTCCGTCTGGATGGAAGAGGGCGAGGCAAAACTGAAATTCTTACATCATCGGGACTCGAAGCATCGAGAGCAGATACAAACATGGATCCGCAACTATGAACGAGTATTGCGCCAATCCATCAGCAGATTGCAGGACTATGCACCGGGTCTTTCCATGTCAGACGTCCCCTACCTAGGCGTCACCCCCGAAGGACTGAATCAACTCAACCGAGATATCCTCCCTCGGCTGAATCTCAACACCAGCAACGTTGAAGACGTTTTCCCCGCCACGGGATGCCAGCAGTGCGTCCTAGTTCACCAGACGTTGTTGCCAGGGAGTTCGCTCGCCCAAGTGACGTATGAACTAAACACCGTCGGAAACGCTCTTGACACGTCCCGCATCTGCAGCGCCTGGTACCAAGTCACGCAACAGCATCCTTCTATGCGAACTTTATTCTCGCCTAGCGTGTTGAAGGAGGGTCTCTATGACCAGATCATACTACGCAACCATTCGCCCAATATGCTGTTCATCGAGAGCGGGGAGATCGAGAGTCCGATGGCAGCTATTGGGAACGTGCCGCCTCTGCAATTCAAGGAAGGGATCCCCTGGCACCGGCTTATTGTTTGCCAGTCTGTTGGCAAGGCTTACCTGAAGCTGGAGGTCAGCCAGGCTATCTGTGATGTAAGTTGTCTTGATATTTCCGCTCGGAATTTTTTCAATGTCTTAATTCTAGAATTCATATCCCCCTCCCCCCCTCTCTCTCCCCGTCGCTTTAAGCTTGACTTGATCGGCGACTAATTCAGTCAATAGTTCACTAGTATTACTATTCTCTTCAGTGAGCTTGAGCAAGTTTATTTCGAGGGACAAGAACCTACTCCTAATGAACTCTCATTCCCCGAATATTATGAGCGTCTAAAAGTTACGCCTACGAGTATCCAATTTTGGAAAGAAAAGTTGTTCGGTATTCAGCCCTGCCATTTTCCTTGTCTCACGTCAGGGGGCACTACTGCTGTTGAATGGCAGACAACTCCTGTTCACTTACAAATCCCTTTCCAACGACTACACGACTTTGCCCGGTTCTATAAGGTTGATAAAACGACTATTCTCCGGGTCGCATGGGGAGTCCTGTTGCGAACGTTTCTTGGATTGCAAGATGTATGCTTTGGATACCGTACGTCGGGAAGGGATCTACCTATCACAGGCCTCGAGAGCGCCGTCGGCCCTTTCTCAAGAGTTTTGGTCTGTCGAACACGTGCACTCGCCAATCAGACGATTGTCCAACTCCTCCGAGATGCCCAAGTTGAGCATCAGAAAGCCGTGCAACACCAGCATATACCTATGAGCTTAATCGAGCATGAGCTCGGCACCAAAGGCAAACGACTGTTCAACACGTATGTATCTTTCGGTTATGAAGACATTATTTCTTCCGTCCAGGGTCTGCCAAATACCAAGTTCTCCCACAACAGCACGACGCAAGCTTCCGAGTTCGACATCAATGTAGATTTTAGCATTCGTGATGGCAATCTAACGGTCGTCCTTGGACACCGCATCCTCGCCTACCAACAGGCCGTCAACATTGGTCATGTTCTGGGTAAGGCTGTTGAAACGATCTTGGAAAGTCCTAGCGCGACCGTGAAAGAGTCGGATCTATTCACGGTGCAGGATCACAACCAGATATTAGCGTGGAATAGCATGCCCCAGATGGACATGCAGGCTGAACATCTTGCTACGCTCATTGGCGCACAAGCGCAGAGGAACACCGGCATCCAGGCTGTATATAGCTTTGATGGCGCATTGACTTATGCCGAGCTCTGCAAACTATCTCGTGGCCTTGCTCACTATATGCTAAACCTCGGTGTCAGACCGCAAATGCCGTTACCCGTCGTCGTTGACAAGAGTCGATGGTCCATAGTTGCTATGTTAGCCGTGTTGATGTAAGTTGATGCACCAGATATTCAGAGAGAAATGAACACTGTAGTTGACTGACGTACTACTTTTTTAGGGTGGGTGGTATCCTCATACCCATCGACGCCGAGGCAACGGATATGTTCCCCTGGATCGTGCAAGTCATTCATCGGGGCTTCATCTTGGCCTCGGATAGTGTCCGAGCGTACTTTGAAAGCTTGGGCTGTCCCACCATTGCGGTCAACGAGCAGACTATTCTATCACCATACGTACAAGCAGTTGAATTGCCAACACCCGTGCCGACAAGACCGCACGACATAGCTTGTATCCTCCTAACCCTCACGAGTCCCAAGAACTGTAAAGCTGTGTCCTACAGTCACGGGGCCCTAGCCACCGCTTGCGCCGGCCAAGGCCCTACACTTCGGATCAACCCGTCGAGTCGAGTGATGCAACTCTCCTCCTATAGTGTCGATGTTTCCTTAGCTGAAATATTTACGACCCTCGTAAACGGTGGCTGTGTCTGTATACCTTCATCCTTTGAGAGAATTTCCGGCTTTACAGCAGCTGCTCAGCGCATGAGAGTGAACTGGACGTACCTGACACCACCGCTCTCACGGAAGATAGATCCTAATATGCTACCGGACATGGCCGTAGTCTGCTTCCGCGCAACACACCTCGATACAGAAGCCTACTCACAGTGGGCGGGCAAAGCCAAGGTGGTTCTCGTTTATGGCTCGGCGGAAGCCTGCCCACTCGGCCTTTCGGCGACGGAGATGACGGGGTCTCCTATGACACCGGGTTTCGGCAACCCCTTTTGCGGAAACTTCTGGATCGTGAGCCCAGAAGATCACAATCGGCTAATGCCCGTTGGAGCGGTCGGAGAACTCGTGATTGGAGGGTCCACTCTTGCCATGTCTAGCTCGCTTGACATGGTAAATCTAGATTTCGATATTCTCGTGAGGAAGAGTACCGCTCGAGCCCTGTCATTGCTAGAGCAATCGGGCAGCCGCCTTCTCAAGACAGGCCGCCTCGTGCGCTACCGGGAGAAAGGCGAAATCGAATTCGTCCTGGCCGATGGTGACAGGGGGGAAGTGAAGGGACGATCTTTCCGTGTGTCCGAGATGGAGTCGCAACTTCGACGGTGCATTGGCGAAGGTGTAGATGTCGTAATCGAGACGGTCAACTTTAAGGATACGAACTCGGCTCCCGTGCTCACTGTGTTTGTCGAACTCGGCGACCAGTTTCTGGAAGGAAAAGAGGATCTCAGCAATCTTGACAATGCAACCCGACAGAGACTGTTCTACTACAAACAAACAGTCAACTCAACACTTCGTAACACTATCCCACTGCCATTGGCTTATGTTCCCGTTCGACGACTACCGTTGACGCCCTCATTAAGAGTGAACAGGCGAGGTCTTCAGAGGCTAATTGCGGGCCTATCGCGGCAACAATTGCTGGCCCTAGCCGAGGTCGAAACCATGCATGACATGCAACCCGCCGACCTCCAAGCGGTGCCTTTGACGCAAGCGGAACAACAGATGCGGGCGCTCTGGGCCCGGGTTCTGGGTATAGAGGACCAGACATCCATAACAGCTAATGATGGGTTTATGACCCTGGGTGGAGACATTGTCATGGGCCATCGCCTCGTTGTTATGTGCCGTCAGCGAGGAATAGACATCTCTATAACCGATATCCTACAGAACCGCACCTTGTCCGAGTTATGTAAGGGGATCACTAGCTTCCAGATGCCAACGGTTAATCGCAACAAACCCGACCAAGGAGAGCCCGGTGCATCGAACGGCTTAGACGCGACAGGAGCACCAAAACTCGGCTCCGACAGAAGTGTCATCGAAGATGTAGCTGAAGCATCCTCTCTTCAGACCATGTTCGTCGAATCCGCCATGTTGCAAGCACGGGGCAATGTATCCTACTTCCTGCTCAGCGCCACGGGGTACTTGAGCTGGCATAAACTTGAAAACGCATGCTTCATGTTGACTAAAGCCCACCCGATACTACGGACAGCATTCGTGTCCCATAGCCGCCAAGTCTATCAGACCGTTCTTCGCTCTTTTCGGCCCGAGTTTCTCCGGTATCAATGCCAGAACTGGCGCTTGAATAATCTCGCCCTGAAGCTCATCAAGCGAGATCAGCCACTGCCCATTGACTTCCGCCGTCCCGTTACCAAATTCTCTTTCCTCGACGCCGGTAGGAGTTCCATCCTCGTGATGCGGCTGTCGCGTGCCCAATACGACGACCTGTCCATTCCCATCTTGGTGCGTGACCTTGGCCGCTTCTACCGACAGACTGGACCCGTTACTCAGAGCACCGGTTTTTGCGAAGTCATTAGGGCGATACGTTCCACGTATGCCAGTGGAGCCACAGAATATTGGCGCTCCCTTCTCGAGGGCGCATCGATAACACAAGTTGTTTCTCAACCCTCACTCCCCGTTGCTAACTCGAGTCCGAAGACGCTCCAACAAAAGATCTCGATCGGATCCTTACAGAATTTCGGCATACCTTTCGAATCCATCCTCAGGGGCGCGTGGTCTATCGTCTTGTCTAATCTGTCTGGCACCGAGGATGTCGTGTTTGGCCATATGGTGGAGGGTAGGCATTTGAGTCTTGCCAATGGCCAAACCATCTCGAGCGTAGTTGGTCCCAAGGGCAACGTTATACCCGTAAGAACACGGATACCCGATTTCCCTGTTGCTCCCCTCGAGTATCTTAAGAATATACAAAGTCAATACGTTGCTAGTGTTCCTTACGAAAACCTCCAGACGGCCGACGTCATACAGAATTGCACTACCTGGCCGTCTTGGACCCGTTTCAGCACCGTCATTCATCACCAGAGACAATCGGAGCGCTACAAGCTCCTGAACTTCACCATCGGTGAGGCTACCTGTTCGCTTGACATGATCGGTCTAAGCCACGAGGACTCGGATGTTTTCGTACAGACCATGATGGCCGGGTCAAAGCAAGTCGAGGTTTCGGTCACGTTCTGCGAAAAGAAAATACAATCCTTCTTCGCCGAAGAAGTCTTGAGGATGCTCTGCTCCACCATCTCCGTCCTTACTACTACCGACTTTGTCATGGATCCAATGATGCTCAAGGGTCTCAACGACAGCTATACAACCCCGCGCATCCCGCTGCCTACGCCCAAGCGCGAAAGCAGTGTCCTATCCCCCGTGCTCTCAGTCGACCCGGATCACGCCCGAGCGGCTCACAGCGTTATCGCAACCGCTTGGGACGTCGTCCTCGGCGCTCAGAGTCTGCAAGTGGCCGACATCCGCTCGGTCCCCTTCTACGAGATTTGGGGTGCACACATGCCAGCGGCCGAGCTGGCCCGCTACTACACACAAAAAGTGCCGCGATTCCCTGGCCTGGAGCAGAAAATCTACACAACGGAGGAGATCATCGACCACCCGACGATGATGCAACAGTACGAGCTCATCATCGCGAAGCAGCAGGAGACCCAGCTACGGCACCGTCGGAGTTTCCTAAAGCGTAATCCCTCACGCACTCCATCGACGTGGAGCAAGAACCTGCGGAAGCTCACTGTGGGAACGGGGACGGGGACGGGGGTGAACGACGCCGCGGTGAACAGTCTCTCGGCACCTCCACGGCTTCATCCGCATCGTGGGTTGAATCCTCACAACTCCTTGGAGTCGCTGTCGACGCTTGGCAGCGGTGCCGACGATCGTGACGCCGTCTCCACGCCACCCGCGTCTGCTGATGGGGCTAACAAAAAGACCTGGTATTGAATTTGAGGGGCCTGGGATTTTTGCTTGCGCAAATTTATTCGTGGAAGGCTAGTTGGCGGAGACCTTCCTTTCTTTCCCTTGTCTCGTCTTGTCGATCTCTCTCTCTCTTTGCTCTTTTTTCTAATGATATACAAGACGCCATGACTCACGAGTACGAGCTCCTAAGCCATAGCTAATGCTTCGCCAGTTTAGAGGCGGTCGGGTTAGGGAAAGGAGAAGGGGCTTGAAAATCGGTTGTGGATTTGGACTAGGGGCATCTATCACGTTCGGGAAGAAGAAGAAGAAGCGATTGTCCAGAAACTGAACCGCCATTCATGATTCCGTCATGTCACATCAAATGTTTATATTACTCAGATCTTTCAGCCTCTTCGCTTTTTTTCCTTCCCTTTTCCTTTTCTTTTAACACTTCCATGATACCCGTAACGTTACCTCCTTGGAATAGATGGATGTCGGCTCAAAACGGCGTTCATTCACGTACGTGATGGGGGTGTCGGGATTCCTTTTTTCCCCCTCCCTGGATTGATATCTATCTATAAACTTCAATATCTACCAGTAGACGCCTTATATATAGCCTATACTACGCTTGTCTTCTATCGTACTCTTTATACTAACATAACGTGAGGGGTTGAGAGGTTTGCCGGTTTGGTGCTCGTAGAAGAGGTAGGACCCGTTAGTCTGGAAGGAACCCCTACGTTCTGGCCTCATCTGTTTTTTTACCTCTATAGAAAATGGAATGACATGGAGCAAGTTCATGAGAAAATTATCATGGCACTCTTTCGTGGGAACGGATATCATACTCAAGGCATAGGATTTGTTCTGCTGTCATCTTGAATTCTGAAATAAATGGCTTCGGCCGTCCAATAAAGAACATAACACCCGAGTTTGAACTGAGTACATGAAACTGTCTACATTTGCGACGTTGTATAGGGTGTCTTTCCTATCGTGTACACCTATCCAGAGCTCTTTCGCCAAAACCACAGCCGGGTAATAGCATAAGAATCAAAGGACAAAGAAAATACCCAAAATTATGATTTGTTTTGAGTCTTAGCCAGCGATTCTTTGTTCACTTTCGAGCCATGTTACAGAATCTTTGTCTTTCTTGGAAACAATAGCTTTGAACGAAGAGGGTGTACGCAAAGTTCAACTACTACTTAAGTGTTAAATACTTCAGTGTCTCAGGATTCTTTATAGCAGATTCGCCAGTAGATCAACTTATAAAGTCCTCTTCTTGTCATTGTTGAAACTTGCAGATACCTAAATTACTTCCTTCCAACCTTTTCGAAGCAACTTTTTAATATCTCCACACGATACATAAACGAGCAGACCGTCCACTTTTACTCATACCTACATATATCCTTGTCCACACTGACTACACGGTTTTCGCTTTCCCTTCCTAGTATATTTTTACTTTCCAGGAATTTTCCTTCCATAGGAGCATTCAGAGCACAGGCACAGGCAGAAACCAGAGAGAAGAGCCAAGAGTGAAATCACCAGGTAAGGACAGAAGGCAAACAAAGATGTGTTGGTCTGGTACAGCATGCAACGTCTGCTATGAATGCACAAAACAATTCAACCGCAAGCCACACATGGTACCCTGCTACGCTGCCTGGCACGGCCAACCATGTATTGTGACACCCCTGGAGCACGAAGTTGTACATACCGGAGAGAACTGCCCCGAGTGCAAGACTGCTCGGGCCGCTGAAGAGGAATGCCAGCGCCTCATCTACCGCTCCAGACCCCTCAATCTTGACGTTAAAGGCAAAGAACGCATGCGTACTTTGACAAATGCTTATCGGTAAGTAACTATTGCGAGTCGAGAACTCCCATTGGTTTATATATGGTATGTATTAATAATATTGTCTATTGAATAGCCGAGGCTTGGAAGCGAGGAGAGCCTTGCAAGGAAATGGGCGCGGGGAACGTGTGAGCGTTGCTCCTATGATGGTTACGGCTCGGCACCAACGCAATACATTTTATACGCGCGAGGAATCTATACAAGATTAATGTCATGAAACGGGTGGGCTAGTGGCATTTCACTCCGCGGTTAGCCTAGAAATTTGGAGGTCCGGGGCTCAGTTAGATTAAGCTTTGTGAAAAAAAAATACCCTCTGTCATGGTCTGAACCGTAGAATAAAGCATATGTGAGTATGCAGTCAAGTGCTAGAGTACAAAGAGATCTAGACTCTTTGGGTAACAACTAAAATATGGACATATCCTTACGCTCTTCCCACAAGATTCACACACTCTCTTTGCCTAGCAAAGGTAAAACCGCAACGAGGCTCTATTACTATGTGTGGAACGTGTGCTATGAGACGGATTTCCAGTTGTAACCTTGTGACTCTCTGAGCGATGGCACCAAGATCCTCAGTTATATGTAATACGGGATAGAGAGCAGCACGAAATTGATTAATCAAAGTCTTATAATTCTAGGCGATATGAATCAAAATATATGTACATATGTTGAGAATAAGTGCTGTCGTGTGAGGATCTTTGTACTCCTTAATAGGTGGCTTTTGCCAATAGGCCATAAATATGTTCTCTATACAGGAGAAAACAGCCCTACGAGATGAAATAATGAGTAGTACTATGCTCTAAGTATTAGCACAACATTCACATGAATAAATCTCTACACCCAGTGTGTCAGGTTTGGATGCCTTCCCTAACCCTGAGGAAATAACGATTCAGAGAGTTCTTTGTCGATTAAGGGATGCTTTACGTTGGTCAACCTCCCGTTTCTTTCTTTCTCATCTCCTTTTTATTCCCCCGCCTCTTTCTTCTAAGGTTGTGCCTTTGAATGGCGTAGTTGAGAAAGCAGACAGATGCCGGCGATCTCTCCTACTAACGTTTTTGCGACACCATCCTTCGATTTAAGAGCTAATACAATCCCTAGATGCACATTAATGGTTGAATTCTAACATGCAAATCACCCTTTTCAAAAAATGACCAAACAGCGTACCCCCGAAGAGACTGCTGCACGCCCCGCAGTGCCTGATATCTACATTGACATTCATGAGGCTGAGGAGGTCGGCAAGTTCTCATATGGTACACAGCTAGCCGGGAGCACCGAGCCAGACGACCACGAAGGTGCCGACAACATAGAAGTCTCCGACTGGCTAATGGAAGCCACCGTCGACCTAAGCCAAGATCTAGAAACATCGAAGAAGGAACTAGATATCATCAAGTTCATAATCGAGGAGACGGAGCTGCGGTGGCGGGCTGATCCTCGGTTTAGCCTCGCTCGGCAAGGCGGAGCAGAGCTGATGAAGGCATGCCGGGAGTACTCTAGCTTCCGTTGCGATCTACTGCGAGAACGGCTCCGCCAGGTCCAGTTCTGGGCTCATAATAGAATGCTGGGACAACAGGTACCTGAGAAGGCACCGGAAGAGGTGAGTGCTTAGTTCGCCAAGAGTACCAGCTTAACAACAGTAAAGGGATGTGTTAGTTCGGGAGATGGTGACGCTTTCAGTGTCACCTGATTTGTTGGATATTGTCCATCCAGTGATGGGCTGTTTCTCCGTGAAATCCCCCCTTCCCCATACCCCTCCCTCTCCTACCCCAAAAGTCAAAAGTACAGCTCGGGCAGAATAGGGTAGCCAAAGCTGACTGACATTACGAAAGTGGCGCCTAGCCGACGTTGAATGGCGGAAGTGGCTGAGTTCCCGGGCGAGCAGCCGACAGCCCAGTGGCGCGCGAGTGTCGCCCCTCGAGATCACCCCAGACCCGTCCAACGACGTCGCCTGGCGAGTCTGGGGGCCCTTGCCTTACGTTCTTAGCGCTGATGTCTGGTGGAAAGATTTGTCGTGAGCCGACGGAGGCCAATGAATGACGCTGCATGATGGAAGCCTCGGTCGAGGCGGTTGTGACAGATCACCGCTGCAACCGAACCGAGACTCGGTGAATAGGTTGGACCGGTTTCCTGGGCAGTCGGTGATGCTCTAGGTATAGCGATCGAGAGCAGTGCCGACAAGCCGGGCTGACAGACTGTTTTTGTTAGGCAAGTCAGCGCATGATGCGATACGGTCGAAACCGTGCGGTCAGTAGTAATGGTGATAATAATAATAACAATAAGAACAAAAGGATTGGCTGATAAAGCTGACTGCCACTGGCAGGTTGCTGGTCATATGCATTCGTTGCCTAATTTAAACGAAGAAGCTAAGCAGCTGATGATAGAAATGTGCCTACAATGCAGGTATACTACACTATATGCTCGACATTCTCTGTGTAGTGTAAGTGCTTAAAGGTAGGCGGTCTTGACGGATAATACCGTAAGAGCCGGGTTTCTGGAATCATTTGGCAGACCCTGTGGCCATGCACGCTCAATCCCAATAACAGTAAGATTTTAAATCAGATTACGCTGCCCTACGCTACAGTAGAGTACAGTATAATATAGCACAGTACGTTGGTAACCGAGACGATCACTTTGTGAAACGTATGATTCGTTGGTCTAGTATGCTCGTTGATTTACACCACTTGAAGTTGTTGGTTCGTCGTCCGGTATATCCAACAATCGTGGAATCATGAATAAGTTCGTGATACCACATACCGATAATAGTCTAGGGTACGAGGAGGACAACCAGCATCGTACAACTGTATTGCCACTTGCTCAGGCTACTATCGCCCTTAAAATTAACGAAGGCGACGTGACTGACTTGGGTGTTGTAACCGAGAGAGCGGTACCTAACCTGATGGTGGAGTTGACTAACTACTATGTAATAAAAAAAAATATCGCGCACTTCAATATCTACCAGGACTTATTAAGTAAGTATGTATGAGAAGCCTGCATTTCTTAATATTGCCATTATCATCATTATTATTATCGCCATCAACTGCCATTTTGTGTTACTATATATGTGTGTGCGTGTAGATCGAAACATTCCATTTCAACATGCTGTAACCTTAACGAAAAGCTAAAACCGAATGAAAATGAGCGACGAGATGAGTATCTGTAGTGCTGGTGTACCTACCTACACCACCTTGAATCCCCCCTGTAATGTGGTGTGGTGGAGCTAATATGTGTACCTGCGGCGCTGCTGTACGCGTAGTGTAAGCAGCATGGCATGAGCTCTCCTTGTTCTACACTAGATAGCACGTCTAGAACATCTACGAATGTTGATACCTAACAAATCCGGTAAATTAGTTGAAGCCTTACCCCGCGAACTTCGACTCGTATCCATACGGCTGGCTGCTCCCTGATCAGACTAACAGCGTATGAGCTGGGCGAATTGCCAACCAAGTAAGAAAACCGAAGCGCTATTACGTACAGAATACCATGGCACAGGTCTCCCGCCCAGGGGGTTCAGCTCCGGGGCACTATGGTAGATTTGCGGCGGAGGTTGGGGACCTGGCGGCTCCATTCGGGCGCATTCTGGGGTTTGGTTCGAGAACTTTAAGACAATATGGGTACTACTATACGTCTATACGTACGTAGTATCTACATACTTCTTAGTATGAGCAGTATATACTGCTATCTATCCATGCCTTGGGAGATTGGGAGAGAACACAATATGCCCAGCCTACTACTATTTATTATACATACTTCTTACAACCTAGAGTACGCATACTTAAGTAGGTAGATAGTGCTTACTGCATTTTGTCACCTCTCTCGCTATGCGGCTGTGATGCCGTTATCATCGTCTGTCGTTGTCGGCCCGTCTTCTTCGGCATCGAAGCTGGACACCTCCCCCCGTACTAGACTATATCAAGTATTCACCCTGTCCGTCATCGCCGGTCTCCTGTTACGGGTGCGCGCCGGTTGATTCTCGTCTCTCTCCTATCAATCGCTACTGGTAGATGGGTTGATTACTCAATACTATGGCACAATTAGCGCAGATCTGTTGTGGGTACGGTTCGGGGGCGTAGTGTCATAGTGTTGTAGTATATGATGTTGTACGTCGTCCTAGTGGTTGATGGGTCGTCGGTGTAATCTACCTAACCTAGCTCATCACCAGGTCGCTCACTCGTACGTACATACTAAGTAGTGTAGGCACACGCGCACAAAGTGGCACAGCTTGTAGCAAATACGGCGACGTATTGGTTGGTTGGTTGGTTGCGCTGGATGGATGGGCGGGCGGATTAGAATGTAGGCCATTCTCGGCGTTGGTTTGTTCACATCTCTCGGTTTGTCTTGTTGCCGGGCATGCCGAGGCGTTCTTTGTCTGTCAGTCATATCTCCCCTCTTGTCTACTGTCATCGGACCACGCCACAGCCAAGCGGGGACATCCAAGACATCCAAGACATCCAAGACCCTCCAAGACGCCCCCGAGCCCCCATGGCTTTTCCTTGGCCCGTTTTTCCAGAAGACTTCTTTGAGATTGCTTCTTTCTGCCTAGCCCGTCCATCGGCGCATCTTTACCCTTAAGCGGAAGGTGTTTCAGAAACAGCGGCCAATTGGGACGCCGGCGGGGGTCATGCCAATATCAGCAGGTTCTTGGTCCTGTACACTACACTAGTGTACTACGTAGTATACTACTAAGTAGGTTAGTGTACGTAGCAGCTCGGGAGGTAGGGAGGTTAGGCGAGGTTAGGTAGGGAGGAGACAAGACGTACTTAGTAGGCGGCGGAGAATTAAGTGCATTTGGAAGCCGTCTCGAAATTCTCTCGGAACACCAACAGCAGCGTCTTGCGGAGGGGCTAAGTACAGTAGTCGACATGTGCATACTAGCGTATAGTATATATCGTTACTATTTGGTGTTTGATCTTATAGTATAATACGTCGGTGAGTGGAGGTAGTGTACGCTATTCTGTCCCGTATCTTCTTTCTACACTAGAACAACAAGACGCCAAGATAGACACTGTCGAGGTACGTAAGCAAGCGTACGCATACAAGGCATATTGATGACAGCTTGACAGCATAAACATACATACTAAGTAGTACTGAATACCGGTAGGCAGGTGCGTCGTTTCGTGAGGAGATGTGCCGTCGGCTCAGCCGAGTCTGTATATACAGGCTGTTATGCCATGCAAGACTGCATGCACAAGCTGTTGATGTTTTCTGACCAGGTACTGGCTAGATGTGGTCGCCTCTTTCTTGGTATACTGTTTTCCCCCTCTTTACTTTTTTTTTTTTTTTTTTTTTTTTTTATTATTATTCGTGATTATTCTTTTTCTTTTTCGCCACGTGCGTGACATGCGATCTTGTTTTTTATGCGTCCGTCATCACGATTCCACCGGGCTAAATCGCCGTCATCCTCTTGCGTTCATCATCAAGACGCAATAACTTACCGGTACACTTACACCGCACTTACACTAAAAGTGCACCAGACCAGTACTAATATAAGTACTCAGTATACAGGCTATTCTGAGCAGGTAAGTCGGTAAACTACCTACAGTAGCTAGTTTGTACGTAGTTATAAGTATGCAACGGTCTTATTCTTATCTTTGGCTGTGGAGCCCGTCCCCACAAACAATACGTTGCAGGAGAATCTACTGCCAAATTAAGAAATGCTGGGCAGTATTATCTCTGGACTTATAAGACTCGGTCCCGTTAGTGTAAAATGTTATCTCCTCAGCGCGCTACGCATATCAGAACTGTTAGTTAGGATTATGACACTAACTTTCCACCACTATTGGCTCGAATGTACCTAGAAGCGACGATTACAATACATAGTAGGATTGAGTAGAGGATCACTTTAGACCGGTTATCTGTTCATTCAATCATCTATCTATCCCTTTTTCTTCTTTTTCTTCTTTTTCTTCTTCTTCTCTCTCTCTCTCTTAGTCTCTCTCATTAAAATGCTCATGCCTAGTTCTTTAGGAATGGGGTTGATTAAGTCGCTTTAATAACGGTTACCAGTTAGTTGTATCTGCACTATACTACAGTACTCTACTCTACTCTACGCTACACAATACTTAGTAGACATCGTTAAGAGTATATGATAGTAGTAGTAGTATGTTATTATTGTTTGATACACCTCCATTTCCTCCATCTTGGTATCGACACTACACTACTACACCACACCTCTGCTATATATAGGATATCCTCCTTCGATCCATCCAATTCTGTATGTAATATGCTACTTGGTAAGGAGTTGTACCTAGTGTGGTGTAGTGTATAGTAGTGTATCTAGCCCCAAAACATTGACCGAAGCGACTTTGACTCGATATTGGCCTCGTCGTATGTATATCTTGGACCGCTACTGGTCTGGCTACTGGTCTGGCGGGACTGGTGTCATATCGAGTCCTACTCCTAATTCGGAGGGGATCGGCGGTACAATCACGCGACTCGGTCGACCATGCCATCCCTGGCAGAGAACCCTGGCTTAGCCATTCCACAGTATTCGTTTGTGTACTAATACCTACGCATACTGACGGGCTACCTAAGCGTGGTGTACTACGTAAGTACACTAGTGCTCCACACGACACTAACCGCATGAAGATCACTGATCCCCCACTTGGCCCTCCTCCCTGTCGCCGCCCCTGTGCCCCCAGTCAGTGCCCAGTCCAGCAGCATGGGTTCCGGGGGTGGGTGTTAGTGGGTTCAGGTACCCCTTCCAAAGGCCCTTGACCCTTCTATCTGCACTGCACAGTACCAATAGTGGGAATCGAAGGGTTTGTCGGGAGCGTCCGTCAGTGGTGGACGACGTGCGAAGCCATGCCACTCTTATCTGGGTAGTAGTCTAGGTACTACTTACTTACGCAATATGTAGTGTAGCGCTTCCTGGTAGGCAGTGTATAAGTAGATGGGATTTAGACTGTCGCATGCGCTTCCCTCGCGCGTCTTCTCTCCTGTCCTGGATCACTTTTATCCCTTCGTTTTTTTTTTTATCCAGCCTGACTGACTGGTCCTGGCCGATCGCTTGGAAAGCAAGCAGCCGACAGTCTCTTTTTTTTTATGGGATTTCCTTAACCTCTTTTCTTCCTTCCTTTCTCATCCCAACTTACTACTCTTCTCCGCCTCCCATTCAAATTGCATCGTTCCTCGCCGACCATGTCGAGCAAGGACGAGAAGGAGGGCAACCCTCCGGCCTACGCCCACGCCGCTGAGGCCGAGGGCCCGACTCTGGCCAGCAACTTCTATACGCGAAATGGCTTGAACATGGAGTCGTTCAAGATGCGTGACTACGGCCAGGGCATCGTTGAACTCGATCGTACTATGAAGCCCCGACACTTGCACATGATCGCTATCGGAGGTTCAATTGGTGCTGGTTTCTTCGTCGGTTCCGGTAGCGCGTTGATGAAAGGAGTAAGTATATTGTCCACGTTTTCATGCTCACTGTTCGCTGTTCGCCGCCATCGACTGGTTATGTTGGTTGGGGTGGCGTTGCGGCTGTCGACTTCTCGGTGGCAATGGTTTTGGTGCGTTTCGTTGACACGCAATCTGTGTAACAGGGCCCTGGTTTTCTTATCATCGACTTCTTGATTATTGGTATCATGATCTTCAACGTCGGTACGTGCTTCCTTTGGATCTCTGTGCCTGCATTGGCGCGCGGCGCTTACTGCTTTGCGCCGGCAATACTCTTTCCAGTACTGACCTGGCTCCATAGTCTATGCTCTTGGTGAAATGGCTGTTATGTACCCTGTCTCTGGTAGTTTCTACACGTATTCTACACGTTTCATCGATCCTTCGTGGGGTTTCGCCATGGGCTGGAATTATGTTCTTCAATGGCTTGTTGTCGTACCTCTCGAGTTGACCGTGTGCTCCATCTCCATCTCTTACTGGAATGCTGAGATCAGCCCGGCCGTCTGGATTACTATATTCTGGGTTTTCATCATCTTTGTCAACGTGTTCGGTACTCTCGGTTATGCTGAGGAAGAGTTCTGGTCGGCCATTATCAAGCTCGGTGCGACCGTCATCTTCATCATTATCGCATTCGTCCTGGTCCTCGGAGGTGGTCCCAGTGATGGCCGATACGGCGAGTACTATGGTGCGCGGCTTTGGTATGAACCTGGTGCTTTCGCCAACGGTTTCAAGGGTTTCTGCTCCGTCTTCGTCACCGCCGCCTTCGCCTTTAGTGGAACGGAGCTTGTCGGTCTGGCGGCCGCCGAGGCTTCCAACCCCTCAAAGGCCTTGCCCAGCGCCATCAAGCAAGTCTTCTGGCGTATCACCCTGTGCGTCTAAATATACATATATCCTTCGGGTCGCGGTTCACATGCTAATACTGGCTGTAATAGGTTTTATGTCCTCGGTCTTCTCTTCGTCGGCCTGCTCATTCCTTACACTGATATACATCTGCTTGACTCGGGTTCGGACGCTACTTCTGCATCGCCATTTGTGCTGGTCGGACAATATGCTGGCCTTTACGGCTTCAACCACTTCATGAACGTTGTCATCTTAATTTCCGTCATTTCTATCAGTGTGTCCGGTGTTTACGGTGGCAGCCGTACCTTGACCGCTCTGGCACAGGAAGGCTACGCTCCCAAGCTTTTCACATATGTCGACAGGAGTGGCCGACCGCTCTTTTCTGTCATGTTCCTTCTCGCCTTCGGTGGCCTGGCCTACGTTGAATTGGCTTCCAGTGGCGACGTGGTCTTCGGTTGGCTGCAGGCTCTGTCTGGTCTCGCTGCGCTGTTCACCTGGGGCTCGATCTGTCTCGCTCACATCCGCTTCCGGCACGCCTGGGCTTATCGTGGCCACACTCTCGACGAGATCCCATTCAAAGCTGTTGGAGGTATCTACGGATCATACCTCGGTCTGTTCCTCATTGTCTTGGTCCTCGCTGCTCAGGTGAGTCTATATATTCCCCCTCATAACCACACGAAAATGCATATTGCTGACGATTTTCCGTAGTTCTACGTGGCCGTTTCCCCTATTGGCCAGAGCCTCGGCGATGCGGAGGGCTGGTTCAACTCTTACCTTGCCCTTCCTGTTGTTCTTCTGTTCTGGGCTGTTGGTTTCGCATGGAAGCGAAAGGGCTGGGTCCGTATCGCCGATATAGACATTGATATTGGTCGCCGCGAACACAACTGGGAAGAAATCAATGCCCACCGCCAGTGGCTCGCCACGCTCCCTGCATGGAGACGCCTCTACTACCATGCCTTAGGCTAGACGCATTATGCTAGCTTATAAATGGACCTGTCTGGAAGTAATAGATTATATAGTCTTCATGTATATTTTGCATGTTCCCATATGTATTGTATCTATGTACGACGTGAAGCTTAAGTCTAGAAGAGAGTAGTTTACCACTTAAGCGAACGACATACCAATAAATTAGATGAGATCCTTGAATAGGTCTCTAGGTTAGATCTATTATAAGCTCACTCGCGTATATTTACCTTAAAATATAGAACGCCGCCAAGTACTAATTTCCCTGAACCCAATGCGTCACAATGAGGACTACTAAAAATTTTCGTGGTAGAATAAGGTCAATTCTAAGAGTATAAAAAATCTTTCTTCGTCCATCTTTTTAGCTGAATATCCCAGCTAGTATTCATACTCTCTTCTTACAGGCTTACAACAACGCCAACACCTAAACTATCGGCAGCGCTCCTTCACTGCGTCCTCTAGCATGCGAAGGATGCAATTGCCTCCTCCTTTCGAAATAACCATAATCCTTCACCCCACCCCGTTTATCTATGCCCCTGATAGCTGACTTGCCAACCAACCATCAACAGCACTGATTGTCTAACTAGTTTACGTCGACGACTCTATTTTTCAACTTGGACTTACAATGCCCCAATCATTCCCTGTTAACATAGTCGGTTTGAAGCTATTTCGGCATGCTTTTATACCTCATAAACTGAATATATGATCATCTATCGGACGTCGACTATCCCGACTACCTAGTTGCATGGATCAATTCTAGGGTGCCTGTCCATACAGTATCAATGAAGAGTATAAGCCAGAGCAGTGCGGAGAACTTTTGCTGTGGACCTAGGTACTTATTAATTACTAGATGCAGCAGGGTATTTCTTGAGCCCTAGTCAATACAGCCTGATGCGAGACCAAGAAGAATAGCATGAACTCGAAGATGACATATTTACGCCAACTATAGCGTAACATGCCACAAGATACAACTGAACCCCACGATTAATACCAACACGAAGGATAAGCTACCCGATCGATTCAACTAGAGCCAGAGGTACTACGGGAGGCAACGTGGTGCATTATCATTATACTTAGCAAGTGTGATTTCGTCAAACTATAGTTAAAGCCATCATTTGCTATTCACGGACACAATACAGAATGGTTACTGTACTAAAAGTCTACGCAATCTAGAATGATTCGACGACGGTCGTTCACTCTGAATAATACACGTGGATTGGAGGTCTTAGTGCTCGATTGACAGCTGTCCAGCCCTCGCTTATTCAAGGCGCGTTAATAACTTTCGTAGTTACGGAAGGCTATTAGATTGGTATCTATAAATACCTACAACTGCAGCCTTGTAGCTGGACGATCTCTGAATGACTATACGGACACTTGGCATCATAGAAATTGTTAGAATTCGAGTACGTCCTCAAGATTCTAGCTAAAGCCTTTGTCATCTAGAAAGCTGTTCGCCTCCAATGAAATCAGGTGCCTTGAATGACATAGACTATATAGGGAGATGGTCATTCGTCGTGAGATCTCAAGAACAGATGCTCTAGTTTAACGAATTCATTGTCCAATCCCTTCCATATGGAAGGGAGCATGACATAACATCCTACGTCTTAATCACAGGCGCTTCAACTTCCACGGCTATTGGAAACATCACTAGCATAGCTATGGCCTCTTGTAGGTAATTATGAGGTATTCTGTCACAGTACTTGCAAGATTTGTTATGTCGGGCTCGAGTATCCCTATGGGGCCCTCAGGGCACATCGGATTACCATAATGCTCATCGAATATCTCGACAACTTACAGATCTCTTATTGGTACTCGGCATTTAGAAAGTGTCATAGTGGTTTATCTAGTTGAAGCAGATTTAAGCCAGAGATAATTGTCACGAATAGGGGATTACATTGTATAGTCTCGCCATAGTCCCCATGTAGATAAGAATCCTTGCGCAACAAGATTATTATCCTCCATATGAAGTTGATCGCACCGTGACACTAGCATGATACAGCCTATAATATTCAAGGTTAACTTGATTAAAAGCTAAGCCGAACAAAACAGACTAACAATAATATTGACCCTGAAGTTGCTCCTCTCGCGAGTAATGAAGCTACGTAACTTTGCTCTTCACTCGTTCCTAGACATGATATCTGATATTAATTCCACGAAAGCGATGACTCAAGACGTTGAGGTGATAGGTGGCCTAGATAGTGAGAGCCCGGCTTTAAACAATGTTGTGGCTAGCGATGAACTATTTGTGATGTAAGTAAGTAGGTGTGAAAAATTGACCGTATACGCAGCGTTAGAAACGGATCGTGAATGCAACCGCTATTGCCCGAAGTACCTAGAACTTCCCATCTAGGCCACAACAGCAATATAACAAACACTTTCTTAGATTTGGTAGCTGTATGGGATGTATATGTTTTTGCTATGTTGGCCCTAATTTACATTCACCGTGCGATGCTTGAGGTTTTCTACGTAGTGAAACGCCAGTGAGGATGATCATCGCCAAGATTATGAACGTCATCCTTTTCAAGTCGGTAGTTACGCTTGCCACGGTCCCTTTTCCCGTTCTCACGCCTGATTCCAAAGAAGAGAATAGTGGAAGCTACCGCGCACATACCCAAGAAACCAAGGCTCACGCCATATCCAGTCCTGAACAGAGGAGCCTCATTCTGTAAGAATATATTAGACGCTACAATGCCGCCCGCTATCAGATACAAGTTAGTGATGTCTGATTTGACTGTACTGTGAAGCGTTTTCGGGGTCATGGTAAACTGAAGGTATTCCAGAACAACCCATAAAGAAGAAGAAAGTGTCGCGTGATATTTCTCACCATTTCCAACCCCGATCTGAGTTGCTGCCGCGACGGATCGTTTATAATGGCCCGAGACATTGTTGGCCAGCCATGCGATCGTAATCGGCTGTACCGCATATCCGCCGCCCACGACTAAGAACAGCGCAAAGTATTTCACACCCACTGAAAGATATCGTTGTCCAAGCAGGAGGCTGTAACCGGTTGCAGAAACGGCCAAGCCACACATCACGAATGTGTATCGATGCTTCAGCCGATCGGTTGCGTATGCTGTTCCCAAGCATATTACAGTCGCCACTACGTAGATTGGTATGGTTCGTACCTGAGCTTCGGCAGCTTTATAGCCCATCTCATTCAATATGGTTGGAATGAAGAACTAGAGAGTCAGTCGGTGATCGAAGACTCTTCAACTTATAGGAATACTTACAGACCCGGAATAGCCTGTATTCACTATACCCAAGTAAGAAAGTATCCCTATGTATATCTTCCAGTCAAATAATATTCGTTTTCTGGCTCTTGGAGTAAGTTCGTCCACTAGGATATAGCGAAGTTAGAGACATCTTGATATCAAGCTACGTCATGAAGGAATGAGCGAAGATAGCGCTAGAAGCTTGAGTACAAGTTTGTGTGGGGGGTGCTTGCAACACAAGGGATGAGACTCAACTCTTTGCTTCGCCGGTATCTTGGGCAAGACGTGCGAGAAGAAGGGTCCTCTCATCATCGCTGAGAAAGCTCGCGGTTTCAGGCCAGTCAGTTATCCACCACTTGGATATTACACCAACGAGGACGGTAAACAGGCCCTCTAGTATAAATATCCTAGGCATTCCATGGGTGAGCGAGATCGTGGCACATCTAGTTTGGAGTGAAGGTCCTACCAGCGCCATGCTCCATAACCACCAACACCGCCCAAATTAGCGATGCCGTAAGCCAATAGCCCCGAGACAGCTCCTGCAAGAATAGCGGCACTGAAGAAGAGGGACATCCTCCATTGAAGCTCGAAACGCTTGTAATACATGCTGATCAGGTAAGTACAGCCTGACAAGCGTCAGTTCGCATCCGTGCGAAGCAAGCGAGGTTGGGGCTTTGAAGGTGTCACCAACCCGGGAAGACGCCAGCCTCGAATAAACCAAGCAGAAATCGCGTCGCGATTAAGCCTTGGACGTTCTTCACTAGACCCTGACCAACAGTGGCAATGCCTTGTCTGAGAATCAGCCATCTCGACCGAAATATCCACATTGTTAGGGAGAAGAGACATACCCCAGAGCACCATGACAAGGCTCAACCACGTCGAGGGCGCAACGCGCTTGATTATAATATTTGACTAGTCGCCATTAGGTTCATTTAGTAAAGGGAACGGCCTTGAAATGAGTGTAGAGAAGGACATGTCAACGCACTGGGACCTCGAACAAAATGTACGGGACAAAGAATACGAAGAGAGCGACGTTGTAATCGTGGCCCGTCAAATTTAGGTCTTCCGTAAGCCCTTGTATCTTCGCATTGCCTTCAGGATGTAAGCTGCAGTGTTAGTGGAAACCCGTCATGGAATAATATCATGGTGCTGAAGGAATATATACCGATGTTGGTGCGATCCAGAAAGGCTAGGAAGAAAATGAAGGTGATCGGCGGGAGGACGTATAAATCACATTTCCTGAGGAGTTTCTTCTCGGCGACGGCATCGAACATGACGGTCTGACTCTCCTCTTCCTTGGGGTTCTCTGCGATACTGAATTCGCTGTTGCCAGCCTTATCCTTGGTCACTTCGGGGGTCATCATGGTGACGATGTATATAAGTCATACGTAATATCGACTTGGGATATTTCCGAGAGAATTTGGGGTAGGCGAATGTTGTTGTATTGGAGTGGGTGGTCCAGGGGATCGTTCAGACTGCCTTTAAATACTGTACATAGTATGTGTCTCATACCCTCTTTCACAGCCGTTACAGACTAGTGCCTGCCAAGCTACGAGGGCAGTGAAGAAGTCCATCGCTCTCTACTATCTATTGCTTTCTCTGTACGGATTACCTACATGTACATGTGTGGACCCGTGGCAGCCAGTTTCGCGTTCTCCGATAGCAAATGCCGCTGTAGTAGATGTGCAGTTTGGTCTCTTGGTACCTTGCTCACCCCGCAATGCTGGCGTCAATGAGACCCCAACTGCTGGAGTATATAGTACATATATATGCTTATACATGATACGCGTTGCGGTACTGACGTTGGAGACTAGATATGAGTAATACATAAATCTATGGTTGACTGGAGTATGGGTCCTATTACGCTGGTGTAGGCTGGGACAAGCATCGGCAATTGTGTATCAATACACAAGGACGCATAAGGAAATACTTTGCGTCTTCGAGTTCTCGTAGGAGCGCTAACGAATTGATACATGCTTGTACTACATAAATATCCATCAAATAGACTACAGCAGCGGTTTCCTCGATACTTTCTAAGTGAGATATTACACTCGTACTTTTGATATAGTTTCAATACTGAAGTGGTTCCGAAGGGTGCTACTTACTGTACACTAGTATGGCTGCTTGGAAAAGCTTGGTATTGGAGACGATCACAATGATTGGGTGACAGCTAATCAGACACGCTCAAATTATGGTTCTTTTGCCGGTTAGTCAATGGTAGCCAAGATCCGGGGTTAGCTCGCTGGTTACACGTGTATCCGGGTAGCTGGCTCCTCGAACAAGCTGAATCTCCACTGCTCGTTGCTTATTTAGTATTAAAGAGCATCGAGACTTTCTTGCTTACGATGTCTAGCTATTTATCGGCGAATCTAAGATATATGCACATGGGCGAGCTGAATGCCAAATAGTTGTCTTTTAGGAGTCTTTGACGGGCCTGGCAGTATTGTAGTGTGCCATAGGTATAATATCTTCGCTGATAGCCTCTAGGGCTTACAATTTGAAACGTAGTAACATTATTTAGCCTCCAAGATAACTTGACTAAAAGCAACCGGTTATTTTTCTTCTTCTGTGTAGCTATGAGTGTTTGAGAGATTCTAGAACATATTAACGTTTCTTGTCTGAATTTGAGAAGGATATAGACCAGTCTAGTTCTATAGGGTTGTTTATTCATCCCGAGGCGCGATCACTCGAGAATAGAACAACTCCAAAGTTTCTCAAGTCCTACGATGAGCTATATATGCTCGTAAGAAATTAATGAGGAGACCTACAAACCTGCTGAAGGCAGTAGCCTTGTTCCTGAGGACTGTATCACTAACAGGCAACACGAAAGTCGGCTACTTTCCATTCGCAGCTGGATGCTATTACGTGTTTGTGCTCTCTCTATAGCGGCTATAACCTGTTTGAAGCTAACTATAGCTTAGAGTAAACAGTTAGATTCTTATGTCACAACCTTGAAGCTTTTGTGAATTATCGTGATAGCCGGTCTTCTCATGTCTACTATATATCGTTCTTTCATATGTGTATCGTCTTGTTAGAGAGCCCGAGATTCTCCCTAAATTCAGCTCATGATCTGCCACCGTCCCATTTCAAGATATCGTGAAGTTGCTTAGACAGCATACGGAGTCTCCGAGGCCGTTAACTAGATGGAAGGTCCCAGGCACTCCCATTGTAAAATTTCATCTGCACACCTTATATCGGATCTCACCTTTACGCCTCTTTTACACCCGCTTTCCTTTTAGATATATATATAAAGTATCAGATAAGTCACCATGCACCATAGACCTGGAAGTGAACATTTTACTTAATTATTTCTCTTTCTCTTCTACAGTCACTTAAGTTACTTATATAGACTCTAGATACCAACTCAGATACCACCAAACGAACATACAAGTACAAGTACCCACATACACAAATTTCTCACCTCCCCTCAACCTCCTCAAAGAGAGTCGCGAGCAAAGCGCCCCATTCGGCTTTATCATCGCGTCGAAACGCGCCGTTGGTCTTCCGTGACTCGACAACGAGGACATCATCATCGCCACGAAAATACGCCAAAACACCACCTTTGCCATCCAAGCGAGCGGTTAGGCGGAAGTAATGCTTGCCGAGCTCGTTGGCCTTGCGGACAGGGATAAATTGCAAATCATTCTCCTGACACCAGGCCTCAACCTCATCGCGGAAGGTCGGCTCTGAGAGTTCGGGGGGTGGGGCTAGAATTGTCGGTTCCGGCCGCTTCTGCTGTTCTGTCTTTTGTTTACTGAGACGAGACCTGCGCGCGGGCTGCGTCTCCGGGCGAGGAAGGTGGTGTTTTGCCTCTTCGCCGAGCTCGAGCGCCTTTTCGATCATAGCCGTGCCGCGTTGGAACTCGGCCTTGATGCTCTCGAGCGACGCAATTTCGGGCGGAAACACGTCATCGTGCCACCATTCAAACCAAACGCCAACCTCCTCGTAATTGGCCTCGTCACTGGTGAGCCACTGATGTAGCACATCATGCCACATGGGAAAGACCTCTGCGACTATGACCTCGCCTATCATCGAGGATGAGATGACCTCAGTCCATTTGATGACGCCCTGTAGCATTTTCAGATACGGCTCCTGGTCACCCGGGTCAACGCGGAAGTTACTACGGAGGTAACGGCCCATGCTGGGGAGAATGTGGTGCATGACTAGAGGCTTCCATTGATCTTGTGCTGTTGAAGGGCGTAAGATATCTTGCCATTTCTTGAGGCCGGGAACCACGCCCTTGTCAAACTGCCAAGTATCGATTGTCTGTCGGAATTTCCGCCTGACGTCGGATACAAGACCCGTGCCTTTTGGCTCTAGATGATGTGGGGGTAAATATTGTAACCACGGGAATAGCCACAGGTGTGGTAAAGTACTTCGTTCTTTCCTAGGTTTCCAGGTTGCAATGGCGCTCTCGAGTCTCCGAACAACCTGCTCTAGCAGCTGAGAGCGGACAAAAGCCGGGAACAGCGGCTCCCATCTGTCCATTACTGTGAGAAGAGGTGTTGCGTCGTGGACATCCCAGGTCTGTGATATGGCCGTAACAAGTTTGGGAAAGACAAGCTTGTATATCATACTCTCGTAGGGTGTAGTAGACCTCGCATGCAAATGGGTTGAGCCGTCTACTTCGTCGCGGCCCCATTTGGAGACGAGGCCTCCGTTGGCTATTTTGGTTTGCATACCAAGTAGTTTTTTAATTTCGACGAGGTGGGTTGCAAAGTTGCCTAGATTAGGGTCCTCTAGGGGCTGCCAACCCTGAGTGGCGCCGGCAAGAAAGGGATGAATACTGGCTACTGCAATACCAGCTAGTTCTTCATTGTAGTTAGATGCCGAGGCTTCGGCGTTCTTGAGCCCCGAGAAGACCGGATCCCACTGCTGCTCTCGCGCAGCCTGGCATATTTCGTCGAGGACGAGAGAAAATACTTGGAGAGACGAGAATTCGCTTTCAAGCTCGTCTACTTCTTGTTGACGTTGAAGAGCCTCCATATCAAGCCACGCTTTCCTCTCCTCGAGTGTCTTCCATTCCTCTACAAAGGCGGCGAGATCGCCTTGCGCCCGCCTTGCTAGCTTCCGAGCTTCTGTCTGTTCCACCGGTTCGGCGCCCGCCGTCGGAGTTAGGAGTCCCGAGCCAGAAGTCAGCAGCTTCTGATCCTGTCCGGTCATATCCAGGATGGGGGCGAATGCTTCGGGTATGTGGAGACCAGGCGCGGCTTTTTGAATGTCGCGGACGGTCATATATTTCGGCTTGGACCTTCGCGGTGTGCTCACGCCGCTGCCCGAACCACTCTCTCCGGCTCTCTTCTTTCTTTCGCGCTTTGCCCTCTTACGCTCCTCATCGGAATCAGGGACATCCTCCCCTCGCAGGCGTGCCTGTCTTTTCTCTTCCTGGATTTCTTGCTTGGATCTCTCCCGCACGGTGCCCAGACCGACGTTGCCCTGTGGGCGTAGCGTAGCTTCGACGATGCTGGCTCGACCTTGTGCATTGACACCGAGACCCTGTCCTTCGACATAGCCCATCTTGGCCATCATACGCGCGGCAAACGACTTGGCTTTGGACCCGCCACCGAAAGCACTCGGTTTCGGGGCCGGTGGCGCCGGGGATGGTTCCTCATCGACGATGTCCGGGTTGAGGATGGGCTCCCTTGCCGAGGTTGGGACGAAGCTTTTGCCTAATGGGGTGCTACCGTCGTAACTTGTCTTTATGAAATTCGACCGTTTACTGGGTGTCTTATCAAATAGCATGTTCGGAGCGCTTTGTGTCGGACGAGGTTGGCCCCAACCGAGCCCAGACGCCTGCGTTGATGACCGAAAACCCAGGCCAACTCCAGTCATCTCTTCATCCTCGTCGTTCTCGTCTCCTTCGTCCTCCTCTTCAACTTGCCCATGTCGCGTGGCGTTCCCTCGCTGCGCGCCAAGGCCAGCGCGAGCCCCAGATACTTCGTCCCTGTCCCCATCATTCTCATCTTCGTCATCTTCATCGACTTGTTGGCCCAGCTTTTCTTGGCCTGCGGAGACGAATGCAACGTTCCTGTGCCGAAGATCCTTCTTAGACTTCCAGCGCCTGTTCGGGACGTCATCATCGCTATCGGAGCCAAATATACCCAGAGCAGCGCTTTCCTTGGTGTTGCGACCGGTCCTGCGACGTTTGCGAGGGTTATAGTCAAGGAACTCGTCGTCGCGAGGATCGACGGTCGGCCGCGCTAGCCTATCGTTGTCGCTTTCGTCATCATCATCGGAGGACGAGTAGGCTGCGGCATCAGCCTTGGATATACTGGCGTGATTGAATGACATCTCGTTGGTATCAGTAGTTGCTCTTCCTCGCGGTGGCGGCTCAGGCACCGGGGTAGATGTGTGCGGCGATCTTGAATTAGACTAGATTTGATGGGAACATGCTCTAAACCGACGTCCATAAAGCTTGATCTATTGTCACTGCACTGCGCAGCGCCGAGTGAAGTGGGAGAACCGGACGCGGGCGGAATCAAATCTATTAGGACGTGGTGAGTAGTGTTTGACAACGTTTTGTAGGTGTTTATGAATATTCATTCGGCATCGACTTCAGAGAGGTTGGGCCTTGCAGCTTGCTTATCTGCACAGTATAGTGGAGTCGTAACTGTCTATCAGTACCTACCTATCTTAGTGGGAAATCTAGAAGCTAAAACCAATGTAACTAGTATAAATACTGTACCACGCACAGTACTGGCCTCAACCAACAACCCCCAAAGGGAAATGGATCTTCGAGCATACCTATGTAGGTAGGTCAAGATTTCAGATTGCCTCCATATGTACCATATAATACAGCGCAGCACGCCTTCGTGGTCCTCGTGTGTTAATTCAGAAAGGCACGGCATACCAGCCTGGGTACTCATATATATATATATATATATATATATATAAGCGAATGAAGGCATCTTACAACATGTTCATCCGATGCCTGTGATTCCTCTTAACGTAGAGGCTCAATGCTTCTTGACGCCTTCCATCCACTCTTTAGTCCCCTTGGCACCGTCGTGGGCTTTCTTGAACAGCTTCCGTTCCCACTCCTCGAGCCCACGCAGGAAGTCCTCTCCGGCGCCCACGCCCATGTCATCTGTAGCGCCGGCCTTGCCCGCGTGGAGAGCGATGTCTGCAGCTCTGGTGACGAAGGTGCGTCGTAGGATGGCGCAGATCTCCTTCTCCTCGAACAGGTCGAGCATGCGCGTCCCGAGGCTATAGAAGTTGTGGGACTGATCTCGCAGGGGCACGGCGCGGGGATCGGCCTTGAGGGCGGACATGACCTCATTCGATAGAGACGGCGGTAGGTTCAGCGAGACGAAAGACTTCGCATCGTCGTCGGCGCTGCTTGGGACCCTGTTGGCCAGCGCGAGTAGTTCAGCAAGCCATAGCGGGAGCCCGATGGTCGTGCCGTTCTTCAGTGGCTGGGCCGGGTTGTTGTCGAGGTATCCTAGTTCCGGGACGTCGAGCTCAAACTTGCATGGCACTTTCTATTGTAGGGAGCGGTCTTTTGTTAGTAGAGGAACTCAAGAAACATTATGCTGTACTACGCAAAAGCCGTGAGAACGAAAAGGAAGGCTGATAGTGAGACTTGAAAAGTAGGGGACAGAAGGCAAGAGGTGAAAGAGTGAAGAAAGATGGCCTTTAGTACCTCGGCATCAGTCAATATCGCGTCTATATCGTAATAGGACATGCTGCCCACAACATCTCACTATGAGGACTCATGGGTAAGTGTGCCCGCAAAGCCACGCGCGTCCCGTACCCGAGTAACGTACAGGGAACGATGCTACAAATCTGGGGTTGGACGTATTGTAGGTAAGTGTTGGATCGAAGGACAAAGCAGACGCGACTTCAAGGCGACTTCCTTCTACTCAGTACATAATTGCGGAGGTCTTGTAAGTCAAGGTACCTAGGTACATAGAAAATCAATTTGCGCGCGGGGCACTTTTTGAGTATCGGAGCATTGGAGGCGCCGATAGTACTTAGGTAGGTAACCTACCTTATCAACTCGGCCGAGGTGCTGTACATGGTGTTGACCTTGGGTGCTACCTAGTGTACTGTAGTGCAGGGATCTAGCTAGCTGTACTGAGGTGGTCGGTAGTTGCTGTCACTAGGAAGGTACCTAAGGTACCTATAGAGCTTCAAGCTGTTGCGGGAAAGCTCGGTGCTTCGGTCGGTTATCTGAGGTAGCTATCGACGCCATCTTTGTAAGCTGAAGAAGGTTGTTGCCCTGACGTGTATTGACATCATTCTCATTCTCAACATACCTACCAATCTGCTCCAACCTGCATACCAGCAATTATTTTGCTCTTTTCTTCACGATCAATTACCCCTTCCAACGCCATCACAACAGTATTATCTTGATTGTCGAATTCCTTACATCTGTCAGTTAACAAAATGGCCACCACTCTCTTCCGTGCAGCTCCGTCGGTGCGCGCAGCAGCTCTGCGAGCTAGCTCCGTCAAGCCGGCCGCCGCATCTCTGGCCAGCACCTCGTTTGTCCGCGGCAAGGCCACACTCCCAGACCTGTCCTGTAAGCGCCATATCTAGAGTAGAGTGAGGTTGTCACCCTTCATCCATTGACCCGACGGCTCCTAGATGACTACGGTGCGCTCGAGCCCCACATCTCGGGCAAGATCATGGAGCTGCACCACAAGAACCACCACCAGACCTACGTGAACGGCCTCAACAGCGCCCTCGAGCAGATCGGGGAGGCCAATGCCGCCGGACACCAGTCAAAGGCCGCCACCCTTGCCCCTCTGCTCAACTTCCACGGCGGCGGCCACATCAACCACAGCCTTTTCTGGGAAAACCTGGCCCCGGCGAACAAGGATGGCGGAGGTGAGCCCTCGGGTGCTCTCAAGGTATGTGACAGAACCAAGGGGAGCCATTTGTCGCCGTTGTCATTCTGGCCGCCGTACTGACTTGAAGCCCCGTCACCAACCAGTCCGCTATCGATCGCGATTTCGGGTCATTCAAGACCCTCCAGAGCCAGATGAACACTGCCCTGGCCGGCATCCAAGGCAGCGGTTGGGCCTGGCTCGTCAAGGACAAGGCAGCCGGCACTCTTCAGGTCGTCACTCGAGCCAACCAAGATCCCGTAGCCGGGAATTACGTGCCTCTTATGGGCATCGATGCCTGGGAACATGCCTACTACCTGCAGTACCAGAACAGGAAAGCCGAGTACTTCAGCGCCATCTGGAATGTCATCAACTGGAAGACCGTCGCTAGCCGCCTTGAAAAGGCATAATTGCGTATACATGGATGCATATACATATGTATGTATTAGTAGGAGATGATATTGAGAGCCCGCGTTCCATTGTTACAGCGTCAAATATCACTTCCCTCTAAGTGTAAAGTCGAGAAATGAGTTTATCTAAAAGTAAGGTTAACTAACAGTAGCAGGGTCCCAAATATCCTTTTCTTTGTTATGCTATTGTCTAAATGCGCCGTTGGCTCAAAGCAAGCCGCCACTTACGACGGTTTCTTATGGGTTGTTGGTCGTTATAACCTAGGCTGTGGATTATCGCGGGGAATGTGAATACCAATCGTACATCGTATGTGTGGCCCTTTTGTATGAATAATCCCGCAAAGTACGTGCTTGTGCAGTAAGTAGTAGACATGCATGGACGATGAGTCTAAGTAGAAGTACGGATCGCGGTATCCTAGCACGGAAGCGCTTGTAGATATGGGGACAACATGTCGAAGCCGCGTAAACGGGAAGAAGACGAGGATCACGTGAGAAATGGTCAAATTGAAAAATGAGTCCGCTTTCCGGGAGGGAATATCTTACTATTACGAATATTCAACGCGTAAAAATGAGACTAATACGGGGGAAAGCGTGTAGTATAATATCTGTGTCATGTATTGGCCCGTCCAACTTATGGGAAACGGTGTGTGTAGGCACAACAGCATACGAAGACGCCATGTCTACGTACGCCTTATATGTGCACTGCATGCGGAATACTCCTGCGCGCGTGTCCGTCTGGTTAGTTTATTTGGTAACCCTCTTAGACCCGGATCCGACTGCATCAGGGCCTGTTTTTGTGGTGGTGATCCGTTCCCGACCTCGGTTCAAGCTCATACGAGTGGCGGTAGTGAACAAGATGCAGTATAGAGAACCTTTCGTCGGTATATCCCTAGTGCTTGGGGTAAGCCGTCGGACAATTCTCTAATGAAATATTAGGGGACAGGAGCAGTTAGTCTTGGCCTGCTGAGGGGTACGGCTTCTACGGCTTCTACGGGTGTAGACCGGGTAGATGACAAACAACCATGTCTTTCTCATATTTACAATTCATCATCGTACGTGTATATACACAGGCGATATCCTTGCGAAGGTCTATACTATTTATGTTAAGATGGGAAGACGACCAAACAATCACTTATAATCCGGATACGTCGTACCTTAACTACGCCAAGGCATGAATGAATACTTAACTTGGTATAGTTATAGGATCGGCTTCTTTCCGAATAAGATGTATGTTTCATATACGTATGAACTTACTTTATGGCATTCCGTTATCTTGATATCGAGGTATTCAATGTATATATAATCTATCGTGATTAAGGGGGGTGTGTACTAGGTAGTATTGAAGTCAGTCCTATGATTGGCCATCATGGAGTATGGGTAGTCAAATGATAGGGCACCCCGACGTCATGAGCGTCAACCTGTCAGCCAGCCCGCGAGCCCACTCCTCCTACACACCCAGGTTGGGTTCTGCTACTAGACTAGTAGTGCCCGGAGATGGACCGCGGTGTGCCTAATCGTCTAGTGAAGGCTAAACTACCCAAACTAACCTACACTAGCCGAGCCTAATATGTGTTGGCAGCATCGTCACCACTCCCGCCGTCGCCTCAAAATGCTAAAACGAAAGAAAGGCAGGGAGCATATCGCGAAACAACCCCTAGCCGGTCGTCGCCGGCGAGCGGGTAGTCTGGTCTGATGAGGCATTAACCTGGTAAGTTTTGATCAGGAGACAGAACCACAATTGCCAGGTTATGTTTTGTAATCGCATCACTCGCGGGGAAAAAAAAAAAAAAAAGATGTGGGTGATGGCGATAGATGACTCGATATTCGGTACGACCTACCTAATCTACCTGCTCCTCCATACTTAGTACATACAGACGGACACACACTGCACAAGTATATACTAGATTCCGAGCCCCGGTTCTGCCCCGGTCGGTAACCGGTGACGGGAAGGGGAGGGGGTGCATATAAGTAGGTAAGAGTATTATACAATATCCAGTGCCTAAGGTATGGCGTGGCGCCGGTAGTTGAAGGAGGATCTGCAAACATGCAGCTAGCCAGCTAGAATTACCGGCAGACAATAGGTGTACTATACTATACTAGGATAGGAGGAGCTCTAGTCATACATATATACACCATGGACTCTTCCAGGTAAGCCGAACGAACACTACATCGAGATGGTCCTTAGTGTATTGTGTAGCGCGTTATGTCCAGGATTTCTTGTGACGAGATTGATTTCCTGCAGGCCGCATGAAAACCTGTTGCCGTTCCAGCATAGCGCTTGGTATTGCCTACTAAGTAGGTGGGCAGTAGAGATATACATACTTATAAGTACCAAGGTGTGTAATAGGTGTTCGCTTATTCCCTACCCAACAGGGAATATCGAGGACGGCAACATGTCCTTCTCATTCATCTTTCGCCTTGCCAGGATACCTACTCAGGTGGGTAACTACCCATAAAGCTTGGCTTTTCGCCTTACTTTGAAATATAGGGTTGAAAGAAGAGGAATAATAAGAAACATAATAATAATCGTGGTATAGTCAATAGATATAGTTATACCTAATGGCCATATAGATTTAGCATCAGCATCAGCATCAGCATCAGCAGCATCAATAACAACATCGTACAGCGGATCTACTGTATCTCTCACGTAGACTGAGGTACCTAGCAGGAGCGGTGTATGCATCCCGATCCCGGTATAGCTACTTATTGCTATCTGATGCTATTCCGACCCGACTCATTGCCGGATCAAAGGGACCATCCACCATCCATTCCCCCACACCCCTCAGCGCATCAGACGACTCATTAACTGATTCGGCATAGGGAAAAGTCGAATGGTTTCATCGAAGAATAAGTAATTATGTATCATACGCTCGCTGGGTCCAGCGCTAATGCAACCCTCATGCCGACACTTCCTGGGGGCGACATACATATTCACACTTACTAAGAGGTAAGGCACCACGCATACAACTGCTTAAGTGTTGGCCTGCCTCTTTTTCTTTTCCTCGCTTTGCTCTTTTTTTAATGGCGCATTTAAGCTTTCTAAGCTTTATTTGTGTGTTTTTTTTACTATTACTACGTACTTGTCGTTCCCCGTGGCATAGATTCACACCTCGGGTGTCCCATTGATTCGATAGAAAAAGAGCGCCGTTCCCCTGCCAGACCCTCACATCTGCCAGGTAGTTCCCCGTTGGAAACGCTCTAGGAAAACAAAAAGCCGTTATCGTGGAGCCTCGTTGTTGGGCAAAGTTTAAGGCTAAAAAGCTTATTTTATTATTTATAGCCTTGGGCTCATGCGGATCTTCTGTTTACTACCGAGGGCCAAAATATAAATTCACCCATATACCTCTCGCAAAGTAATCTCGTTTTCGCTCCTGCAGGAAGAACAGTGAGCCCTAGTTTATAATCACCGTCATCACTTTTCTTAGTCATTCGGCTCAGGCTTCTTGAGTGGTTTGAGTCAAGTATATCTATCTACTACCTCGAGAGAATGGACGACATCGATGCTATCACGCCGTGTCCCATCGGGCCCACGACATCAACAGAGACGATGAGCCCGATAGGCGATTTACGAAGCATGAGGTCCGCATCACCTAGTTCCCTGCGTTCCTCGCCCGACATCATTAGACGGAGAGCCTCAGTCAAGGCGTTGGAGGAGGGGACCAACGGCGACCCCGAAAGGCTCTGGATGCGAATGCTGGCCCTCCAGCGGAAGTTCGGCTGCTACAATTCCGCTAGGATGAGTGCCGCGCTCAGCTCTGGAGACGTGGGCATACTGCGGCGTAAGTTCTGCCGGACCTTGCCTCTTGCAGTGGGAAATGGGTGGTGACGACTGACAATTGTGGTCTTAGCCTCAAAAGCATGTTTAGATTTGCTAAATGAGAATATGGTCGCGCTACCGGAATCAGTCATCAACTGGTTGCGGCCGAACTGATAGCACGCTCTGTACGACTTGACGGTAATTTGGCCCATATACACGGCCCAAACATACTTATCCCAGATTTGGGAACTGTAGGAGCTATGAGGCGTCCTAATAATACCGAGAGAGACCACGAGAGCGGGGAGGACTGAAACGGCGGAGCATGACTATTGATACCCCTAGATTGGAGTTTGGATATTTAGCGTTATTTTCCCTTTGTTCATTCGAAATATAGCTCGTTCTAAACTCAAATCATACAATTTCATAGCATTATTTGAGATGGCACCTGCATAAACGTCATAGCTTGGTACAGCGGACTCGTATGATGCCGGAAGGCTAAACTGGTCAATTCTCATGGCCTGGCTCTATATTTGAGAGGCTTGCAAGCGCATATTCCAAGGCTTTCTTGCACTGCCCTCTATAACGTAATGCCATCTCCTGATTTTGGTTCATTGCCTCGTAAGGTGGATCATGAAGCTCGATTTCTTCCAGGTCTATTGTAAGTTTTGTTCCCAGCGAGTTGAAGATTTCTTCTAGGAGCATCTGAGGAATCTTGCCTTGCATGATCTCGGTTAGAGTAGCATCAGAAGCCTCCTCTTTGTGCCTTGCGATCGACTCGTAAAGAGCAGCGATGAGCGAATCCTGAAAATGAGAGAAATTGGTTAGGCAAGAGAGATGGCCAGGATCTAGAAGCCTCGATCGCCCTACTACGGAGCTTGGATGTGAGAATGGCCGCAAAGCCACAATATGTGACGCGTTGAGATCACTAGCACCTGCGGGGTTTGCTCTCGTCTTGATATGAACGTAATCATTATGAAAATCCCTACCTTCCGGGAAGATGAAACCATAACCGAGTAGTAGCTCAGCATTAGTCTTCATCCCGTAATTGTTGTAGACCTGCTGTGTTGCCGAATATGGCTCGGAAGAACGTAACACGCAAGTGCGCGAGTCCTCGTCAGTCACCCAGGTTGTTTTGGCCAAGGGCGAGTGGTTTCCAATATCAAAGAGAGGTAAAAGGATGGAGAAGTCATCTATCTTGCAAGGTAGAGAGAGCAATCCCGCATCTGGGATGATGAGCGATGGACGGAAGCTTCTCGTGGTGAAAATGCAGTAGGCCCAATAATAGAGTGGCCTGGTATACTCGCACTGAAACCTTTCGGGCAGGAACTTCATAGCCTGTTTGTATTCCTTCTTCAGAGTCGACCGGATCTCTTGCACGGCGACATATGCGTTGGTGCCACGAAGGAATTCAGCATCGCTTGTGGGCCATACGACAGGCAGCATATCGGCCATGTGCTCAGGCGGAGGAAGAGTCCTGATGTACGGCCACCAGTGCGAATGCTCTCCACGGAGATACTCCTGTACGAGGAAGAACCGACCTACGACGTGAGGTGGCACATTGCCCAGAAACTCGGCCGGAAAGTAGACTCCATCTCGTGGCGCCGAGATGGTGGGAGGTGGTGTTGCAGCGATGCCCGGATGACCGGCGACGGCGTTGAGAAAGGATAGAGAACAAGAGAGCGGAAGAGAGACAATTTCCTCGTCTGACCCAAGCACGCCGGCTTCCTTGACACGGAAAGAGCCTTTGGTCACATGGTCGTGATATATCTCAACCGCAGGATGCAGCTGTCCGCCGGCGCCTTCGATCCATCGGACGAGGGCTTGGTATCGCTCTTCTCGGCCAGCCATTTCGGCCGCGGTGCGAGATACGGAGGAAGATGCGAAGGAGATAGATGGAGGGACGGGGCCAGTGGGTATATTTCGCTGCCGATATATCTATGCGGATGCTCCTTGACACCGAGCCTGGTACTTGGGAGAAAAAGCTGCACAGGTCTGCATGAATGCAACCCGGCACTTAGATTACATACAAGCCATAGTCTGGGGCCCTTCGTGTAGAGGATATTACCTAAGTGACACAATGAACATCTATGTACTTCTAGGTTAGGGTGTTTAATTGTGTTTAGCTTACACTGATACATCCCAATCGGTATAAGTATTGGTGGGGTGTTTTTTGAGCTCTGTTCCCCATTTCTTCGTGTTTCCCGGGTGTCTTCTCTCGATAGCTTATCATCTTTCTTAAAAGTAACTTCGGTCAAAGCTTCACATGCAAGACTGATGGATTGATTACATAAGCTACCTATACGCCTTTGCCGGCTTGGGTCCGGAGATCTCGAGCTAACCTCCGTTCCAGATACGCCTTGATACAGAACGGAGGTAGTATCTTCCTTCTCTACACTAGTGGGAAACAATACTAAACTGCCAAGCAGCGAATGACAGCGGACGGTATTATATCTCTCGCACAGCCATCGTCACTTGTGATCCTTCAATTTCTCCGTTCGTCACAGCTCTAGGAGGATATTTCAGGTGTGTGAGGCTCGGAAGCTATGTGCTCTCAGGATCAAAGGGTGAATTACGTAGGCATCGTGGTGTCTTGGGCCCACGCCCCTGAAGCATCCTTTTCCTAGCAAGCGTGGCAGAGAGAAACAAGGAAAACGATGGCCAGCTCGCTTAAGACGACCTAGGCGCAAGGGATTATGGTTTCATTCCAAGCGCTAACACCTCGAGGTCCACGCAAGCTAGCTGACATCTAGCTGACAGCACCTAGGATGATATCCAACATGGGAAAGGAGAGCCGAAGAGTGGTGTCTACCTTCTCATCGTGTGCTCGGCGCTTCTAATTCCACCAGTATCCTCCATAACTTTGAGTCTCGTGGCTGATGTAATGGCGCTTTGTCGTCGGTATCCAACTCCACTACCAGCGATCGAGCTATTCCCATACTATTTAGAAAATAAGTTAAATATGGCGACGGTTCTCGGAACCTATCATTATTCGCCTCGCGCGTCCGGGTTGTTTACGTTATCTGCTTCCACTATACCCTTAGCCGATCGTGCGCGGCTGGGTACTCATCTTCACCCACGGACAACTGCTACTGACAATCTCTCCGGCTGATGACAAGAATGGTCCTCAAGTCTTTCTTATTCGCCGCCGCGTGCGCTTCTGTAGCACAGGCTCATGGAACCGTTTCTGGCTTTGTGACCGACGGCACTTGGAACCAAGGCTTCCTGCTCGACTATTATTATTTGGTCGTAAATGGTGGCACGCTACCTGATATCGCCGCTGTGAGCTCCCCCTAGAGTCACTTTCTTCCTGTTTTGGCTACTCGTAGAGACCAAAATTTCCCGTTGGGGCAACAAAAACCTGTCTCGGGAGCATGCAGAACTCTAGAAACCGCCGCCTAGTTCACCTGAAGAAGTAATTACTGACCCCAGCGAGCTGTAGTGGTATGCCGAGGACTTGGATAATGGTTTCGTGGAACCTTACAATTATAATACCTCTGATATCAACTGCCACATAAATGCCAAGCCGGGCAGCCTCACGACGACTGTGAAGGCTGGTGGTACAGTCGAATTCCAGTGGACAACCTGGCCGCACGATATCGGCCCCGTGCTCACATACGTAGCGCGCTGTGATGGTGACTGCGCTGATGCCGATAAGACGACACTAGAATGGGTCAAGATCGATGAGGCCGGTTGGGATCCGGATACTAAGATATGGTTAGTCCACTAGAGCCTTCGCCCGCCCCTTTTAGACACGTCTTAGGAGTACGAGTCGCACAATTATAAGGCCTCTATTTCTATTACTACTATAAACTCCCGAAACCCCTCCAACTTTGTACCCGATAATGGAAATTATTAACTCTAGACTCTAAACAGGGCTTCGGGTACACTTATCAACAACAATAGCACATGGACTACTACAGTACCGTCGACGCTTGCCGCCGGAAATTATGTCTTTCGCCATGAGAGTACGTAATACACCTCTTTCAAGTTCCCACTTCACTATTCTTTATTGGCCATTGGACGCCGTCTAGCCTGATGCCGAGTTTCGTGGCGTTCATCCTCCTCTAAATACTGTTCATATTTAGCTTACGTCAACACATGCTAACATGGGCTTTTCACTCTGTTTTAGTCATCGCTTTACATGGTGGATCTACTGTGGGTAAGTGTGTTTGAGAATTTCCCGCTACTTAGAAGTTGAGGCTGGATGTAGGAGTTTCTCAGCCGGAAGTTGGTGTATCTACGCGCTTCGGAGACTTGAATACTTGTATTGCGCAGACTACATGGATTGATCATACTAATTACTTCTAGATGGTGCACAAAACTACCCCCAGTGCTTTAATATTGAAATTACGGGATCAGGCACTGATAAGCCTGCGGGAACACTGGGAATCGACCTTTACAAAATCGACGATCCGTAAGTATCACTCGAAGCCACCTTGCCCTCTTCTGGTTACACAGAAGAATAACAACTTCCTTCTCGAACGTAATTCCTTCGACTTGAATTTTGCATGATCATAACCTCTTCGAGGTTTGTTTCTAGGACAAGTGCAGATTTACTGATTTTTGGTATCACAGGGGTATTCTATTCAACCCATACGTTGTTTTCGACAGCTACCCAATTCCTGGACCAACCCTCTATGGCTCAGGCTCAGGCTCGAGTCCAGGAGCTTCAACAACAGCTGCCACAACTTCGACAAAATCAGCAACTACGACGACATTAGTGACCTCGACGACATCGAAAGTCTCAACTATGAGCACCACCACGACGGCGTCTTCGCCGACACAGACGGGTTCAGGCTCAGCTCTGTACGGCCAATGGTAAGTTGATCCAAAGCTGATTGCGAAGAAAGAAATCGCACGCTCTCTTCATTCCGTCATCTCTAGTATTATCTGCCTATCTCTTCGACGCATCTTGTTAGACATTGCATTTACTAATGTTGAATCATGTAGTGGCGGTATAGGTTGGACTGGCCCAACAACATGTGCACAAGGAACCTGCACGGTCCTTAACGGCTACTATTCACAATGCCTTCTGTAACGAACCCTAGTTTATTTTAGAAGACTTGACACCTGTAGGAATACTGGTCCAGATTGGAGATTGTATTTCCACGCCTCACACTTGGTGTTAGGGACTGTAAACGGATTGAAGCGGTCAACGTGTCAGGGGTCAATTATGCAAGAGAGCCTTTCAAGCCTTTGGGTCTGTCTTAGCGGCGACGATGCTGTTTCCCGCGCCTCTGGTCACTCCAGAGTGAAAGAGCAATGACAATATTGTTCAGCCTGCCATTACCCAAGCTGTAGAGATAGAGCCCAGAGTCTAGGAGGAATTTATGCGTCTATAATCATGTGATTAGAATCCCTCAGTACGCATAAACCTAAATTACTGACTATGACTAGTATATTGCTGTTTACCTGACGGGCTATAGACCTCCTGCATGTAAGAGTCCTTTTGTCTGCAAGGATCAGGCAACCATAGAAGATTTACCTAAGGTCCCATGCACGACGACGGATTCCTACAGGTAAAACCACTTCAATATTTTTCGAATAGGGGTTCGTTAACGAAGACCTATAGCAACCCCTCCATTCAAGACCGGCCCTCGCGTCTTCTAGATCTAGAGCTTCAGAACGAGGCTTTCCGGATGTTGCGCCCGGCCATGCGCCAAACCGGTTTGTGTTGGACACAACCACTTATATTGCTCTCAGTAGTGAGCTTGAAAGCATCACAGTATTTGTCTCACTCAAGTTATCATTAAGGATGAAGACGATAAAATTCTGTCTAAGATTATGATATGTTTGAAGCATGTTGGAGAGTGCTGACATTTTATTAAACAATTTTCCTCTGGAACCATACATGCATCTTCGTGATACGGCGCCCTTGAAGATTTGTTCTGTCCAATGCCTATACTCGAAAATACGACTAATAGACCTTGGGAGGTCAGCTCAGTTTTGTATATGTTGAGACTGCTTTCAAGTGTCTAAGATTTCCACAACCTGGCCGGGAGTGGTCTCGGCCAACCCTTTGAGCGGGTGAGTTCAGAACACATCCGGTCTCCCTTCCAAACGCACTTCTCGGATCAATGAGTTGGGGTGTACCTGAAAAGGTACATAAATCTGACGCCGGTGCCGCAGCATTATCTTTAGGGTCTTCTACGCGATGATCCGCTTTAGCCCGTACCGCTAGGTGCAGATGAGCAGGTTCGTTGAGGATAGCATATCAGGAGCCCCCGGCTTGATGAAGAGGGTGAGAATTTTGATACGACGGGGTTGGCATGCCGGTCGGCCGGGTCCGCATAGAGTTGCTTATTCATTCGAAGCCATTTGGGAGGACCGAGCCATAAGCTATGATAAGCACTCTCCCATAATCAAGCCCAACTGTATATTCGGTACGCGAGACCTGCAACCTCCTGCCTCCAAGGATACATACTCCGCCAAATGGGAAGCAAACTGCAAGTACATCAAGTCTGTCCCCGCC
Organism: Xylaria sp. FL1042; assembly: GCA_022495085.1. Taxonomy (NCBI): domain Eukaryota; kingdom Fungi; phylum Ascomycota; class Sordariomycetes; order Xylariales; family Xylariaceae; genus Xylaria; species Xylaria sp. FL1042. Next base: position 70,154 of record MU380285.1, read on the forward strand.
ATGTAAGCGGGATATATTAACTACCCCGTTGCCCACAAACTCTGGATGAGTTTACGAAGTATTTTCATCTTCGGCCGTTCGTTGACTTGTCACGCTATCTCTGGCCTATTGTTTCGTGAAGTGCGGGTGACAGAAAGAGCACCTCCCAATAGAGGGTTGAGGAGAGAAGAAGGTCGTAAGCATTCCGTGGTACTGATGAGTTGAGACGTGGTAGGTAATCCAGACTACTGCATGCGAAGAGGGTTATCAGTTCGTAAGTCGCCCGAGTTTCCTAACACCATCAAGCGATGACGCCGCGCGGTCCCCCCCTCCTTTCTATTACCATGTCTGTAGCAGGAAATGGCTGCAACCCTGGCAGATTCTGTATTTGCTTGTATTGTGTTATATATGATATGGAGGACTAATACTGTGATTACTATGTACAATAATCTATATAGTGTGTGGGTTATGTGACAGGGGTTATGAGTGGATCATGTGACAAGGTGCCCCCTGCGAATTTAACGATGCCCTTATCGTGATAAATATATATTAATTAGTCCGAAATAACTTTGTTTGCTTTATTTTCCTGCTTTTTTTTTAATAGGTTTATATATACTGCTAGGTTAAATTTAACCTGTTTTTTTTGCCTAGTTGCCGGTCTTTTTTTTTTATAGTTAGCTATTAAATTTTTTGCTTCAGCTTTTTTTTTTATTTTACTAATTATAACTTATTTATAATATTTAAAGCTTAAACCTATATATTTAAGAAGATATTTACGCTTGTTATAATTTTTATCGATAATTTTTTTAGTATACGTTTTAAAATATATATTTTTTAAATAAAAAAATTTTTTTTTAAAGTAGTTTATAAAAAATATTAGTTTTAAATAATTTATAAAGATAATATTATAAATTTTAAAATAACTAAAAAATTTAAGTTTATAAGCTAAGCGATTAATTTTTTTTACTATTTTAAATAGCTTAGCAAATTGCTAACTTAGCTTGTATTTAAAAATTATAGCTTTAAAAATATTATAGCTTTTATATAAACATAGCATAATTTTTTAACTTTTAAAAAAAAAAATAAGTTAATATTTTTAGTCGTAATATTTTTTTGCTATTATAAAAAATAAAGCTATAGCGTTATTAACTTTAATTTGCAAGGCTAGGTTAGCTATATTATTAAGCATATTTAAAATAAAGTTTAAAATAAATTTTAAAATAGTTTTACTTGGCGTTTATTTTATCGTAAAAGATTTAATGTTATTAAGCTTAAACTATATATAAAAAAAAAATTTTTTTTATTTAGCTAGGTCTTTTAAAGCGTAGAAATAATAATAAAGCGTAGACTTAATTATAAAAATAAACCGCTTTATTTATTTATCGGTAGAAAAATAATATATAGTTACGTAAAAAAAAAAAGTTCTTAGGCGTGTTTAAATTTATTGCTATAGTTTTGCAAAAAATTTAAGGTTTTTATTACTTAAAATTACTTTAAAAATTTTTTAACTAACTAAAAATAATTTATTAACTAAAGCATTTATTTATTAAAAAGCGGTTTAATTATAATAGCTTAAAATAATTTATATTGCTTTAAAGAATTTATATATTACTGCTATAAATATATTATAACTTTAAAGCAATTTTAAAAAGCTTAAAGCTATATTAATAATAATAATATAAAAAAGATAAAGTAAGCTAAAAATAAGCTATAATAATTTATAAAGCTTATATATACGATTTTTTAAAAGATTATACTTAAAGTATAATTTTAAATATTTTTTTAGCTTTTTTTTGTCGATAATAAAGTTATATAAAAAAAAACAACTATTACTAATATAATTCTTTTTATATAAAAGCTTAAAAATTTTTTTTAAACACGTGTAAAAAATATAAAGTCGGTTTATAAGCTTATTATTTTTTTAAAATAAACTGTTTTAAAAAATAAATAAAAAGTTAGCTTGATTTTTTTTTAACTTAAAGTTAGCTTTAATAACGTTTAATACTTTCTGCTACTTAAGATCTTTTATATAGCTTTTAATTATACGATTTTTAAAATTAAAAAAGATTTATATTAAAAATATTTCTTTTAAAAGTAGTAGATTATTTTTAAAGCTATATATAATAGCAAGTTATAAAGCTAAAAAAACTTTTAAAATAAACGCGTTTTTTAGTTTTTTTATTTAATAGTTAAAAAGTTTCTTTATTTTATAATTAAATAATTACTACTTTTTTACATTGTTAAAAAAAAATTCTAAGTTGCTTTTAAAGTTAAGTTTTTTTTTATTGTCGTCTGTTTTTATTAAAAGTTTAAAAAGCGCGTTAAATATAATATATAGTTTTTCTAGCTTGTATAAAATAGTTAAAAAAAAGCGGCTAATATATTTTATAGCTTTAATTAACTTTAGGTTTTTATTATTAAAAGCTATAAAATTAACAAAATTTTTATATTTATTAAGATTTATAATAACGTTATAGTTAGTAAAAATATAAACTTTTAATTAAGCAATGTTAATTTAATAGCGAGTTTTTTTTAAAGTTTAAATAAAGCTTAAGACTTTTATTTTAGTAAGCTAATATATTTTTTTAAAGCTTAAAAAAAAGCGTAAAAAAAAAGCTATCGGCTATATAGCTATATTTAATATATAGGTTATAATTTTACTGTTTATATTTATAATTTTAAATAGTGCGTTATTAGCTATATAATAAACTAAAATATTAATGCCTTTATAAAAAATATTAAAGTTAATGCATAAAATATAGTTAAAAAAAAAGAAATAAAAAATAATATAACGCGTGAAAAAGTTTTGCAGAGCGTTAAAAAACGCTTTTTTTGCAATAGTCGGCTAATTTAAAAAAACGCTTAATGTTTAGCGTTTTTATATATTCTTGGTTTTTCTGCTGCATAGATTTTAGCAGTTAAAATCAGTTTTTTTTTTTTTTAAAGCTTTAGCTATCTTTATATAATAAAATATATTATTTTACAGGTAACTTATTATGTTAAAAAAAATCTTTAGATTTTTTAACAATAAAAAAAACTTAATTTTAGCTATAGCTTTTAGTTTTTCTTTAGTTATAAACAAACTAAAAAAATTAACAAGTTTTTTTAATATTATAGCGTTAAAAAAACCGATAAAAGATTTAAACAAACTAATAAAAATATTGCGCTTATATAAAATAAAAAATATTAAGCATAAGTCTTTATAATGCTAAGAAAATTTTTTTAATATTATATAAATATTATTATAATAATAATTTATAGCAGATACTAGCTTAAAAATAATATTTATTTATTATTAAATATAAGCGTTGTTATTTTTATAACTTATAACTAAATAATTAAATATATATTATTTAATTAATGTTATAATAATTATTGCTTAACAAGTAAATAAATAAGTGCGCTATTAGTAATAAAAGGCTATAGCGTTAAAAATAAAAATAAAATTTTTTTTAGCGATATTATCTAGTATTTTATTTTAAAACTTTATAAAGTAAAAGTCTTTAAAGTTTATTTTATTAAATAAATAAACGTTTATAACTATTTTTTTTTACGCTTAAAATTAGGTATTATTTTTTAAATAATAAATATAAAAAAAGATATTAAAACAAGCTATTATATAATAAATATTTTATCTTAAAACTTAAAGTCTTAAATAATATTTTAAATAATCTTATAGTTTTTTATATTAATAAAATATATATAATATTTTTTTAAAATATTATTTTTTTAATCTAGCTTAAGCTAATATATAAGCTATTTATTTTTAAAAACTTTTATAAAACTTATATTTTTAAAAATATTTTTAAATTTTATAATAAAGTTATATAAAGCTTAAATAATTTTATTATTAAAGTGCTTATATATAGTTATACTTAATAAATGCTTAAAAATATTTTTTATTTTAGTAATAAAATTTTTAAAGCTGTTTAATATTTTGCTAGAATTTTTTATACTATAAAAGAGCTAATAAAAAGCTAGATCTACTTTTATAAAAAAAACCAAATATTTTCTATAATTAAGCTAAAGCAAAAAAAAAAAACCTAGCTAAGTGCTCTTTAAAATATAAATATTTTTGCTAGTTTTATTATAAATAAGTATATATATAAGGTTATTATCGGCTATAGCTATATAAACTAAAATAATATTAATAATAAGCTTAAATATATTATTTTGTTTAAATGCCGCTTTATATTAAATAAATAATTATTTAAAAAAATATTTAAAAATAGTTTTAATCTGCAGCATAAAAACTTTTACTTTGCTATAAGCTATAAAAAAACAGAAAATAAAAATAGCAGTCTTATATAATTAAATAATAGCAAATTTTTTTAATAAAATAATATCGATATATTTAATATTTAATATATTTATGCTAATTAATAGCTTAGCCTAAAGCTTTTTAATAAAAATAACTTTATAAGTAAACTTAATAATATTTAATTTATTATCCCGCGTGCTTTTAAAATAAAAGTCTAATATAATATATTTTAAAAAAACATGCTTGTTTTAAAAAATATTATATATAACTATTAATATAGCTTTAAAGCAAATTTAAAAATTAAAATATTTATTTTTAAACTAGTTAATATTTATAAATAAGCAAGTGCAGCTAATATTAACGCAAACAGCTTTTTTTTATTTACTAGTAATATTTATTATTAGCTAAACCTTAAAAATTAATTAAAACTTATAAATAAATTTTATACTTATATTAAGCCTAAAGTTAACCGATAAAATAATAACAAGTATATAAAATTTACTTATAAATTTAATTATATTTTTTTATAAATTATTTATAAATAACGCAGCATAAAAAAAAATAACTTTTTTTTTATTAACTAAATAATTAAATATTTTTTTTATAGTAGTATATGCTTAAGCAATATAAGTAAAAACATTAGTTTTTTTTAAATGCTTAAACTAAATATAAAAATATAATTTATTACTAAAGAAAAACATTTTATAGCAAATATTATATATTTTATTAAAAGTAAACATAATAAAGCTAAAGTTAAAAATTTTTTTTAAATTTTTTTAAAATAGCGCAAATCTTTTAAAAATAAGTCTGCAAAATATAATATTATTATTTAAGTAAAAAAGCGGTTAATTTTAAAGCTAAAAAAAATAATACTTTAAAAAAAATTTTTTTGCCTTTTATTTATTATAAAATAGCTACTAGTTTTACTAGCTTTTATTTATTTTTATATTAAAATATACCCTTTAATCTTTAAAATATAATTAATAGTATTAAAAGTTATACCTTTTTTTTTGCCGCTAAAAAAATCTTTTTTAATTATAATATTTTTTTATAAGTTAATTTTTAGCTAAGCTTAAAAATTTTATAGTATTTAAAATATTTTAGCTTTAACTTTAAGCTAGATTTTTTTAAAAGTATAAGCTTTAATAGTTAAAAAATCTTTAATAATAAGCTCTTTAATAACATTATAAAAATTTTTTTCTGCTTTAATATCCTTTTTGTTAATTAAGCTAATACTAAAGCTAGTAAAATAATATATTAGCAGGCTAACTATAAAATAATCTATAAAAAAAACGCAGAAAAAAACAAAAATAATTTTGCTTGCTATAATAAGTAAAAGCCTGCTAAAAAAAAGCTAGCATTTACGTAAAGCAATAAGCATATTTTATTAAAATATTTTTTTTATTGTTAATTTTTATTAAAAGATCTTTAAAAGTAATAGTAGTCTTAGGCTTTATTAACTTATTTTAAATCTTAAAGTTTAAAAACTTAAAAGCTGCTATAACTTGGTTTTTAATAATATAATTATATAATTTAACATTATATATTACGCTTTAAATAAAAAATTAAATAATATAGCTTTGCTAAAAGTTATATATAATAAAACAATATTATTATAAATTATAAAAAGCTTTATTATAACTTTTATAAAAGCGCGCTTTAAAAGCTTTATATATATTTTAAATAAAACTAGCACGCAGGCTTAATTTTTCTAGGTTTATAAGTTTAATAATATATTATACTAATAATATAGCTTAAAAATAAATAGTTTATACCGTTTTAACTTTATTTTCGCTATAAAAAGCCGCTAAATAATAAAATCGATTTATAAACGCTTATATATTAATATAAATAATCTACTTTTTATAAATAACCATGCTTAAACCATTTTAGTTTATTAATAAAAAGTTAAAAAATCCGACTTTTTTAGCTTTAAAAGTATTATTGCTATTTTCTTTTTATAGCGCAAAAAAATTTTAATATAACTATTATATAATATAAGCAACTACTTTTAAAATATAGCTAGTTAAATTTATTTTATAGCAATTAAACACTGCAGCAATAAAATTAGCCGTTTTTTTTAATAAAAAAAATATAGCTAAATATAAATAAAATAACTAAAAAAAATAAAAAAAATAAATAGTCAAGTCTATTAACTATTATATAATTAACTTATTAATATTATAATTAAAGCTAAAAGACTTAAATAAAATAAACTAGGTTTTAATATTAAAAGATTTATAGTTTATAAATAATATTAGTAGTAATAATTTAAAAAAAACGCTAAAAAAAACAAAAAGCAAAAAAAAATCCTTTAATAAATAAGTAAATAATACCTGCTGCTGCCTACGCTATTTTTTTTACTTATTAAAAAAAGTTTAAAACTTTTATTATAACTTAGCCTACTTTAAAAAGTAAAAAATAACGTTATTAATTAATAGTTGCTTTAAAAAAGTTGCCTTTTATTTTTCTAGCTTTAAAAGATCTTAAGGTATAATTAAAGCAATATTTAAATAACCTATAAAAAAAAAACAAAGCAATTAGCGTTAAAATAATTTAAACATAAAATTTTTTTAGCCTTGCAAGACAAGGCCGGCTTTTAATTAGCATAAAAAAAAGCCGCAGAAAAATCTAAGCAAATTAATTTAGTTAAAAAAAATTAGTTAAAAGATATAATCTTAATAAACCACAAGCTGCAGCAAAATAACTTATATTAATAAAAAAGCAATAAATAAAATATTAACAGCCCTAGCTATAAGCGAAAAAATATAAGCAATAATAAACAATCGCTAGCTATTAATTATAGCAGAAAATAGCTGCAACCTTAGCAGATTCTATATTCGCTTATATTATATTATATATAATATAAAGGACTAACACTATAACTACTATGTACAATAATCTATATAGTGTGTGGGTCATGTGACAGGGGTCATGAGTGGATCATGTGACAATGTCGCTCGGCATATTCCCGCACATGTGACTGAGCCAAACAATAATTCTCGGACTACCTGAATAGACGGGGCACATTATGAAAAGAAACAGCATATAATACTGCCAGTTACATATTCTAGCAATTAGGATGAAGAGCGGGGAACTACAGTACCGATGTACACTCTCATCAGAATCCTACTCCCTGAGATGCAGCGCTCCATTCCATCCGAAACCTCACGGGACTCTGGTACTACCAGTGTCAACAGTGAGACGGGAAGTTCGTTCCTGAGCCACCACAGGCTATAGGCGGCCGAGTCTCGGGAACGGGTTGACATGCTTTACCAGCGTCATATCGGGCCGACGAACGTCATACACTACATGGCACAGCTGTTTGTCTCCTATATTCCCTGATTTACGACTAGTAGTAGGCAGTAGACTTTTAGAAACTGTAATCATGGGAACGGGAGCGACGAGGTCACACTCTTCCTAGGCTATAAAGATCTGTTTACTGGTAGATGTAGAAGATAGCTGTATCATACTGAGCAAGTGATCGGCGAGCCTACCACACATCGTACATTTATATAATAGAGAGTAAGATATTGTTATACGCCGCGATAACGATCCATCCACCATCAAAGAGGGAGAAGAGACACGACGTTGTCAACCCCAGAAAGTTAGGTAGCATCGTATACATATGTAGGCCCAACCGTAGAAAGATGATTCTGTTTCTGTGGTAGAAGGCAGGGGACAGTCAGAGGGTTTCCCTCTCACCGAGTGGAGTCGGTCAGCTACAAAGGCAGGGGATATTCGAGCATGATGCCTACCTTCTTACTGACCTATCAGCAACTGACAACTCCAATTCCATGTCTGATCTTGTTGGATAGTATACCTGGAGCGAAGAGAGCCTTCGATAAGCTAGTTATACTACTGCTGTAGGCAATCCTCGGTATATTTGCTGCTATAATTAAGATATCTCCGAGCTAAAGTTCATTTCCGGGAACCTGAAAGCCCGAAGACCGATTGGATACGCCTTCTCGCTTGGCGTGATGCGCGTACTACTACGTACGTATTTCCGAGTTATTATCCCTACCACCTACCAAGTATTATCGCTGCCTGCACTTTTCTTCACCGCTGGGTACTGTGCACGCTACACTAGTATAGATCGGACCTGACTGCGAGATCCACTGTCGCGTGTTGTGACGGCGGAGAACCTTGCTGGCTTGCTTGCGCGCTTCGCCACGTGCTTTTACAATTGGTCCATCTACTCGATCTACTGTATGCTGGGTTGTTCTAGTGTACTGAGGAGAGCAAGGGAAACCGACAGGGAAGCTGGCGACATGGCTTGCCGTGAATGCGAAAAGCCTATCTACTGAGTAAGGTTATGCAACATGTTGTGATGTAAATAACTGTGATGACAGTAAGCACGTAAGAACAATCACGAGTTGGTCAGGAGCGGGAGTGTAGTATATCTACACTACGTATAGCTCTCTCTTTCTCTCTCTTGTTGAATCGTCTGCACGCCGCCGACTTGAGCATGCTGGCTGACATGTTCAGCCAGAAATGTGCACCCGGCCGATGCTGGGTGAAAAATTGCGAAGGATCACCTGTTAAGAAACCCGAAGTCTGTCACGTCAGCGTAAGGACTAAGCCTACTTCGAAACGTTTATCCGGATATCATGGTGTTGGGACGCTAGATAGGCATGGTAAGCACAAGCGAGGATGTAACACTCATCCTAAACGTTTCCCAACTTGGAAGGTAAACGGCGAAGTAAATATTTGGTTTTCGCAATATACCGATAGGTAGGTACACTACTGCGACTTAGCAGGCATGGCATTACTGGCATATATATGTAGTCAATATGCCGTCATTCCACTAGATATAACCTCTCCCTGGAACGAAGAGCTCGCGAGTCTGTATTTGACTCGTGGTTTTCTTGGGAAATGATGAAAGTGAAGACGAGGTGCCGAGCTCAAAAACAAGGTTAAGAGTAGGATACCTCCTTGGTAGAGGGAGTCATATAGATACTACAAGCTCTCCGTCCCCAGCATGCTCGGAAACACTCGTGACCAAAATCGGCACTCGCGCGTCATCTATAACGGCGATCAGCATGGTCACATTAAGAATAACAATCAGTACTGCGTATAACTGGTGGGCAAACGCAGGGTACGCGCCGCAGGCACTCATCGCGTCATTTGCTGCAGCTGGGATGTGATGCACGAGTTTCCGCAGTCAGCAATATAAGGTTACTAGTCTATGCAAGAATCTGGCACGAACGCTGAGGATTAAAGATGAGTCCAAGCTTTGGCCGATTTCGGTTATTCGGGGCAGGTGGTAGCTCTGTCTACTTAGTTAAAGATATACAGTATGCGTCCCTGTTGGTTTTGCGAGATGCATGCGCCTACCTGGATAGCTACTTGGACCTAACGGCTATGTAGGGTATGATATCTATGTGATTAACGGTAGGGTATGCATGCATTTGCAGTGAGTGACATGCTCGCTTGCCGTGGGAAACAAACAGCGTGGAGATGGACTTTTAGAGTGTACAGAATGTAGGAACTGCAGATATCGAGATACCTAGGTGAGAATTGTAACGTTGATCTGACAGGGCTCATCAACCTCGATCAGTACCACCAAGTGACCCCCAGACCACTATTAGTAGACTATATAGAGCGGGGGCTGACAGATCTGCAAACATTTCAAGGCTCTTATCAAGCTGGGAAGAGACAAACCCCAGCAGCTAGACCACCCAAGCTCCCACACGTTTTCACTGGTCGAACGTCAGGTGTGACGAAGTCCTGTCCTTGTGGATGGTGACAGCTTGGCATGCCTGACACTCGTCCGCATGTTTGCGGGTTGGGCCGCCGCTAGGATACACGATGGCGCCTGCACTACACCGTAGGAGCTGTTTATCCGCGGTTTGGGATTTTACTTGAAAAGAGACTACAGTATATACAGTAAATGCCTCAAGATTCGAATTTGATGTCATAGCTCCGTGTAACGTCTTGCCCATAGTAACCCAACCTTAACTCCTAAGAACTCCACGCCGCCGCGTGGAAATGAGATCCGTACGCCGCTGACCCAGTGACACATGAAGGGGTTTGCACCCTTGGCAGACTGTTTTCTGCCTTGTTTATAGATTCTAGTGGTGATTGTGATGAAAATGAAGCCGCCCCGACCCAACCCTTGAACCTTGTATAAACCAACTTGTACGCAGCCGTGACTCGACTATAAGTGCGTGGTAAAGATAACAGTTTCGATATTTAGACGCACGGAGTGTGTCCATGACCCTTGCGGATGATGTCTACCCATGGTGGCAAAGATCGGGGCCGGCAGTCAGCTACGAGATGTCAGAAAAGGCGCAGAGTATTCATTGATCGATTCGGAGGAATGCGAAAGTGGCAAGGATGGCAGTTTTAAAAGATTTGGGAAAGCCACATACAGCATAATTCGTTATTTCTATAGATTATGTGAGCAAGTTCGTCCGGATAAACGTCAAAGAGGGTGCGACACTTACCGCACTTCTAAATGGGTCACATTTGGTGCACAAGGCTTATACGTCCTCTCGTATTTAGGGCACCATCTTAAGACAACAAAACGAAAGTGTTGGCAATTGTATTCAACCTAGGTGGGCATATATAAGAGAGGTCATCCGCTGTAGGGTCAATAAGTACCTACTTGTGTATAGTCACACATTTTTGCTAGGCGTGCTGCCGAGAGAGCGTGAAAATATACAACTGAGGTAGAAAACGGAATATGGTGGTGAGGGCTTGGAAGTTAGACTGGGGAGGCGACGACAGAAGGCTGAATGCAACGAACGAGGATATTCTATTTAAACAGCGGGAATTTCAACTTGTATCTTATAATATATTTTAGCGATGGACTACATTAGGAGGGCGAGTACGTGGAAAGCCAGAGGCCCGTCGCGGACATATCGACTTATTTATCAAGTCCAGGTTGCCAAGCCTGTCATCGCCAGTCCACACCAGTCGACACTACGCTAGGTATACCACAGAGGCCTGACTGGCCCAACGAGCCAGAGCACTGGATCACAAGGACAGGGGTAACCTTGAGCAAAACCTGGCTGTCGGACATTTCATGCAAAGAAACTTTTTGCAAAGCGGGTGCCAATACCACTGCGTACTGTACACTGTACACTAGGCCAGATTCGAAAGGGTCGTACTGAACGGGCAGATAACATTCTCTTAGCATAGTGTGACACTGTAACATACCAGGCACCGCCGTCGAGGTTGTCCACTTATACGTCTACCTACCGAGGCATTATCTATCCATTGCATCGATCGATAGACCTCAAACCCAAGTGCTATTGTCACGTAGATAAATCGGACGGCAATAAAACAATGTAAAGCCTACACTGTGCTGGTTGCAGATTTTTCAATCCATAACCCCGACTGCATGAAGGTCTACTTCTTTTCTTTTCATGTCGCATGTTGAAATAGGTAGTAACACAGTCTTTGCGGTGAGACTGGCAAGATGATGTACTAGTAGTCACAGTGTACATCGTACAACAGGCTGAAAGCTTTTGTTTATATCTGTACTATGTCATCCGTGACCCTACCTTACCTGATTTATGTTATATACACTGCCTACTATGAGGTAAGTGTACTTAGTAGGTTTAGGTCGCTTCGATGGGCCACTGCGTTGGGACAAAATCATTCAACAACACGGTAGCATCGCTGCATACTACTACGCACCCAGGTACTGCGTGCCGATGCATACTGCATACTGCATATACAAACAAGCACCCGTGACAATGGCCTACTGTAGGGTAGGGTCGGGTCGGAAAATAGCTTAGCTTAGCTGTGTTGTGCCTTGTTATGCTGTGCAGTGCGGCTAGCGAGGGCTATTAAAAGATTCAGCATTGACGACATAGAGGAGTAGCTTCTAGACGCTATATGTGTCAAACAATAAGTCGATCGTTTGCACAATATTGTGAGGGATGCTCTAGTATAACTTCAACCTACATACTTATATACTACATACACTAGGCATAAGGCATCCATAACAGATCATCTAGTGTACGTAGCTGTGTTGTTCCTGCATCTGCTGCTCCACGTGTGGAAGCATGACAGGTTATGCAGAGCCATACATACTACGTATATTGCTACCTGCGTTTCAATACCATGTATATCTTGATCTGCCTACAGTATGACATGGGATAATGGATCTCCCAAAGACCTTCCAAACACATGACTTGAGCCCGATCCCGCCGCTGTGGCGCCGACTACCATGTCCCTACGCTGGTAGATCTGGTCACGAATCTGATCTTCCTTGCCTGCCTGCCACCACTGTTCTTTACAGTACCTGGAAGAACAAGTCCCCCGAGTCAGACCCAAATCTTCTAGAAATTCTTTCACAGGTGCTAGTCTGGGGCGAAGTGGACTAGTTTCAAGACCGTTGTGACAGAAATTCCACCCCACTATGCTGCCCTTTATGTAGGTGGTGCGAATTGTAAGCAGATAATGTAGTTTAATGAAGGCGTGAAAAAATTGGTTGCTTTTTTTTTTTTTGTCTTTTTCTTTTTCTTTTTTTCCGCTTTCTTTCTTTCTTTCTTCTTTTCCTTTATTCCTCTCCTTTCTCGCTTCTCCACTATAGAACCCCGTGATCACCATTAAAGTTGCAGAAGTCTAATACAGCTAGTAATATTCAATATTTAATATTCGGTTGGGAGTGGTAGTGAATTTCATTGAGTTCCTAACTGAGCTAGCGTGATGTAAGACACCTGTACATACGTATCACATCCCGATTGTGTTACAGACTGAATTAGCTTAATTGAGATCGAGCTGGGCGAGCTGGGTTTACCTACATGATGTACGTAGTAAACATTTTCCGAAATAAACCATGGATGCCTACACAATGTCCTGTTGCGTACCATACTGTGCATGTAGAGGACGGCCTAGGTTCGTGGGTTTCCAATTTTTCATTAGAACAAGTTAGCGCTAGGCCTTAGCTCTGCTCAAATAAATAATCCTAAGTGCGTATCATTTCTACTTACTTAGTGGTATCTGCCGTCATTCCATATGTGCCGTACTGCCGACACACAGACACGGATTAGGCCGATGCCTCACCACGTGTTTGACAGGTTCTGGCCACGGACGGCCAAGAAACTCCAATGAGGCTGATGATTAATGCGTTACGCATTTCGCGTTACGCCTCTTGCCTCTCATTGATAAAACTATCCATATACTACGTACAGTATGACTGCTTGCGTAAACTCACTAGTACTACTGCCTAATTGACTATATATTATCATTAAGCGGCCTTTCCTACCACTAACCGGCGCTGATACTGCAAAAGAAGTAGAGTGCCAACGCTAATTGTCAGTAGATCTTTTTTTTTTTTTTTTTTTTTCATTACGGTGGGTGATGATTTCGGTTTTCACGTGAATTCTCACCTGCATAGAACAGGTCAGATTTTAGTAGGCTCTATCCCCCCCCCAGAAGTCAGTAATCTGTTCCGTTACCATGTGCTCCCCATGTCAAGAACCGACATAATTTTCTCATGGTAATGATGGTGATTGCACTCAGTGTGACCCAGTGGTTCTTATGATCATCATCTACCACGCTATGCTTCGCTCTGGTCTTCCCCCATTGGGGAGCTTCCCCAGAAATAGTGCGTAGCACAATCAACCTTTAATTGGCTTTCTGATGAGGCGGATTGTTATTAGACTGGCTTCGATGGTACCTAGAAACGACACTGGTTATCCTAGACCCAAGTTTCTAGGTAGAAGTACATAGTAGAATCAAAACAAATATATCTGGTCTTGGGGGGAGGGGGTTTAACGCCGTTATTGATTTGATGCTATTCTAAGTACGCGTAAAATCTTGACCTGTATGGAGATAGACATGTTGTTACCGGTTTAGTGTCTCACAAGCTCACAGACCGTGAAGCAGAGTAAACCCAAGGATATGGTTTATGACGTCAACATAAGATATACGAGAACAACAGTATCTCACCCAACAAAGTTGAAAATACATCATTACTAACAAGGCCCGTAACTCGAACTAGATAGGTATATACACACTATCCCAGCTTGATCATGGCAACGCAAGAGTTGGCATCCAATCAAATAAGAGGATATGGACATCATAGAGGCAAGATAAGATACACACAACGCCACTCAGATCTCCAGCTCGAGTTCCTCTGACGCAGGCGTAGCCGAGCAAGTCAGAACTGTTCCATCAGCCTGGGCACCACCAGACACAGAGCCGCACGTTAGCTTCGCGGCGCAGCTGCCGCAAGAGCCGACACGACACCCATAGTCAGGAGTCAGCCCCAAAGACTCAGCCAGTTCCAACAGCGATATCGGGTTATCCTTTGTCCAAGTCGCCGACCTGTTCGACTTCGAGAAGCGCACCGTGGCCCGCTCCACGTCGCCTAGCGCCTTACCTGAAGCTGAGAACGATTCGCTCCGGATCAGCGGCTCCCGTATCCCCACGTTCTTCAGATATTCTCTCATCGATTTCTCGAATTCAGGGCCGCCGCAGATAGCGGCCATGGAGAAGCTTCCCTCCGACTCCATTGACCCACTGCCTAGGGGTTCCCATGTGAAGGGAGCGCCGACGATCTCTCTTACTGCTTCCATATCCGGGCGGCCTCGACGATCATAGTCTACCCCCTGTATATCTGATGGTCGTGGCCTTGTAAAGAATACGACTTTAATGAACGGTCTGTTCTCGAAACGAGGTATCTCGTCTCTGAAAGCAAAGTTCTCTCCATCTCGCACGACATGTATCCAGACGGCAGGCGTTGCTTGTAAATTTGGGTGTGTGTCATGGGCCTTCATCATGGCGAGGATAGGTGTGATGCCGATTCCAGCCGAAATGTAGACCTGTCGTGGTAACGAGTTGCGGTCGAGGAAAAAACGCCCCGCCGGTGAGCGAACTGAGAGAATTGTGCTTAAGTTGGCAGTATCGTGCATCCACCGTGAGGCTACGCCAGCTCTTTTGATGCTAACCCGATAGCACGAAAGCTCATCTTTAGCGTCCCAGTCAGATATTGTCCAATTGCGTGTCGTGCCATCAGGAAGCCGGACGGTGAGGAACTGGCCAGGTAGGTAGTTCGCCAGGGGCCGCCCATCTAAAGCATTGAGATGAAAAGATTTGATGCCACCTCCCTCGTCGACAATACGACTCATGCGGAAATCGCGGAACCCTTTCCATGCGTTCTGACCCTCCCTGGCCTTGTCATCCATGGTTGTCACCTTCCTCGAGAGCAGCCATTTGTTCATACGCATAAGCATCTCGTGATTCAGGAGCAGGTTAATCGTATCCCTCGTCTTGAGCGAGTTGTCGAAAGCCAGCTGAGTAATGCTGGCGATATTTAACGGGTCACCGGAAAAGCTCTCGTAGGACACTTCGTCGCCAGGGTAAACTCGGCCACCTGTTAAGACCTGGAAATATACACCGACGCGGCCGCTATTTGCGAGGGCAGGCAGCCATGTGTCCTTCTGGCCAAGACGCCATGAGAGCTTCATACATGGGACTCGGGCGCCACTTTAAACAGTGAGAGTCAGTAGTCGCCTTCTTAGATAGGGGCAATGGAGGTTTTTTAGACTATACAACAACCACCCTCAGAACACAGAGCCATCTCGGCCAAAATAGTCTATTGGTAGCATGGACTAGATCAGGAATAATTGAGTTCTTGTTATCACTCACCACACCTGTAGTCTAGCTGTCTTCCCTACTCTCCAAATGTCTCCAATGAAGATGTTATCCTCAAGGCGCACTTGGTCCTTAAACCGAACTACACCAGATGAACTTAGTACTTCTTACTTTTAACCGACTTAAGATTCAGGACTTACGAGTTAGGTTTTCTCCCCAACGACACCACCCCCAAGAGGATCGGTCGACGCCCAACTCATCGCACCAATAGTCGTAATGCTCCGCGAAACAGACGTACACAGGGCCATCGTGTACCGCAGGTTTATTATTAAGGATGCCAGAGTCGTTTATTTCGATATAATCGGAGGACGAGGTCAAAGGCTCATGGATGATGGATGTATATAACTTGATACCGCCGACATCGATGTACTGGGGCTGTCCGCGACTAACGGCAACGACTTCCATTGCTAAGGTATGTATAGATTGTAATATTCTCGACTTGTCCAAGGCAAAAACATACCGTTCTGATTGAGCGAATCGGTCGTAAATTCGAATCTCGTTGAAATAGTCATCACCGGCACACCGAGTACGCATTGCCCGAGGTTTAACTTACTACCTCCGAACTACCTAGCCCCCGTTCGGGCTCGGGCTCGGGCTCGGTTGCTATCTTCGGATTTTGAGAACGACTATACCCAGTTTTATTCTATTACTTCTACTATTAGGGGATAATTCTTGGTGCTTAACTGAGATATATTAGCAGGCATTTGCGTTAATGAATAAGGTGGCCGGTTGCATTAAATTAGGACCTTCGGTTTATAATACATAAATTCTGGGTTTTATTTGGAGCTGTCGTCTCGCTCATCCAAGCCAGAAGGATTTCCAGGTGACTTCGAGCAGAAATATGCTCGTGGTGTATGTAGACCGTAGATATCAGGGATTGGCTTAATCCGAATATTCCAACCTGTACGATTTGTCTGATCGGGGGACACGATTTGCCTGAAAATATGTAGCAAATCGTGTAGGTGTTCCGGCTTGGTAAGAAGGAAACGCCATTTAAAGACACCCGAGCTGATATTCTCTCCAGTTAGGCTCCTCGGGTGTGTCGTGACATATACCATCTGCCATACTCATTTACACAGCCCACTCCATCTGATCTAAGATGTGTCCTCCATGGGAACCTCCGTTTACATCACGACTGCCGCGTCCGTCACTCCCACCACTTAAACGCAGCTTCAGCGAGATAGGGGTGGAAGGAAGGAGCGGATAAACAGGTCGATTAACGTCGTACTGATTAATGAGTAAGCCATTTCGATTACCAGTCTTGCAGGACCTGCCACTGGTCCTTAAACTTCAGCCCAGCCCCTGTAATCAAATCGCAGTCGCGATGGCCCCATTTGCGCCGATACACCTCCTTGCCCGCCTTGGTGAGGACATCGAGCGCTTCCGAGAAGCCCGCACTGTCGTAATAGAACGGCTCGTCCTTTAGAGCACCAGAATCAGTAAAGTCCGCAACTGAAAATAACTCTTCGCAGTTTCGAGAGTATGCCGGACTAGTGAATGTATAATATGCGTACTTAGGCAACCAATAGCCCTAAGATTTGCTGAAAGGGGAACGAAGGGCTTCAGTGACTAACCTGTCCGCCATGTTGGCTGTCCTGCCACGTATTCCGTCCGCGGTCGCCGTGCTTGTAGTGAAACATAGAATCCGCGACACTAATTAATTTCTTCCAATATTCCACCGGATCCGTCATGTCCGGCGGGTCTTCGCGCCGTTGCTTGATATCTTCTTTCTCGGCTGGGGTTGGGGCCGGAGGGTTCGGGTCGGTGAATTTGGGCATTATTTTCGGATCGCGGTATAAGGCAAGGAGATTGTCCAACACAACCGAAGTATCGGTGACTACACCGCAATTCGCATCCAAGCTCGACCATTCCCTCATGAGCAGACGCGTGTAGGTGTCGCAATCGGTCATGTAGTACGGGATGAGTGTGTCCCAACCATTTATGTCTTCGAGCGCTCTTGGATTTTGGAGCGTGAGATGGTCGTAGGCGAAGAAGCGCAGGCCCCATCTGTCGTCTGTCGCCAAGGTACGGTTTAACTCCTCGAGACATAATGTGTAAAGGCTCTTATAGCCCGGCTCGCCCGCCCGAGGAGTAAGGTTCTCAAAGCCATTCTCGTGCCCTAGAGCGAGAACGTCCACTACGTTGTCCAAGTTAGCCCACTGCCATCAACTAGCTCCCTATGGGGTTTTATGGCACATTTTACGGGACGTTAGAAGAACATGACCGCTATCTATCCCCCAGAAACGACGCAAAATGAAGGGATGGCACTTACTATGACTCCAGAAATAATAAGGCCACTCGTGCGTATAAGATAGTGAGAGGAAGAAATTCTGAAGCTGTGCAAAACTCAGTAGCACCGGCGTCCGCACAATTTGAACACCTAGTGTCTGGAGCGCCGTATGATTAAGGAACCATGGATGCTGTAAGCTCAACTGCCCGCGCGCGTTCGCCTGTTGCATGCCCGTGTTCTCGACAACATATATCTGTTCGGGAGGCCAGCCCGCCGTGATATAGGACACGACGGTCTGCAGTAGCATAGGCCATGATCGAGTGAAGCCAATGAGCAGCGGAGGCGCGACTTGCAGGCCATATTTCTTCCAACCGTCCTTTACTGGCACATTATACGACGGGATAGGCGGTGGTGTTGACGTCGCCAGAGCGGGGAAGGGATCTGATATCGGCGGAGGTGTGTATGAAGGCGCAGGCTTGTACTTGGGATGTGATGGCTCTTCGTTATCCTCGATTAGAGTATCGATATGGTTCGTCTTAAACTTGGATAACGAATTCTGGACTGTGCTGGTACGAAATGCTATGAGAACGAGGATGACGATGCTGACGAACAGCACTGCCTGGTAAATCAGATGCTTCGAGCGTAGTATCAACATTATAATTTGTGTGAAGGATATTGATACACGAGGATTTTAAGTTAAAGTGTGAGCCGAGCCCACTGAACCTCGTATAGGCACACAGAGAGGGAGAGGATTTCCTAGATGCTCAACACATTGGCTTTTGACCAACGGTCAGGCTCTGTCTTATTTCGACTCGAATCCCCTTTATTACATATCACTATACCATAGGGTTACCAAAGGTTGCCTCGCATAAGGGTGGGAAGAGATAAGCAGGGTGCAGGAAGGATACGAAATTACGGCGCGTAGGAAATATTCGGGAATATCCACAACATGAGCAAGATCCGAATTCTCGATATCCTCAGTGACCTGTACTACACTAGTCTAAGACCCAAAGGTAGTGCTACAAATGCGTCATGGCTTCTTCATTCTT
Organism: Xylaria sp. FL1042; assembly: GCA_022495085.1. Lineage (NCBI taxonomy): Eukaryota > Fungi > Ascomycota > Sordariomycetes > Xylariales > Xylariaceae > Xylaria > Xylaria sp. FL1042. Next base: position 89,289 of record MU380285.1, read on the forward strand.
CACTCATTGGCACCCAGTCTACTCAAGTTACGGTGTACCCATGTACTCCACCAATTGTCGCGATATCCTGCCAACGGCCGGAGGTCTTGACCCGGTGCTGTCTAACTATAACTCCGGATAAGACTGTGTAACGATACGATGTAGAAAATGAGCGATATCGTGTGCCAGAGATCCTATAATACAGGCAAGGGAAGAGAGAATACGAAGCGTAATTAACAAGATGGCACCATCACGGCGAGCACAATGAAACACCTTTACCCCCTTAACTGTCAGCTATTCAATACGAGGGCTGGACAAAGGAAGACGGAATCTAGGCAGCAGAATTCCTCCCTATGCTAAACCCGCGATGATAGCTCGACCAATTTCTGAGACGGCACATATGTACCTTGCAGGAGACGAAGGAATGTCTAGCTACTACGAGTGGCGAGGGCGATATCCATAGCTTTTTTCTTTTCATCTTCCTCTTTCTCTAGAGGATTCCTGTGTTTCAAGCCAACTCACGGACAACGGAAACTTGAGTGAAACACAGCAGGGCAACGAGGAGGTCGACATTGACACTTGAATGGCCGTTTTGCTCTCCTGTCCAAATTGGTTAGGTGCCAACAATGGCAGTCTGCAAAAGGTAGCGAAGCCTACAGAGTAGGCCCGCCGCTCTACCACATTTAGTATACACATGCACATGTTATTTTTCCATTGGCAGATTTGGTTTGGGGATTTGAAAAATCTTGGTTCTCACTTGCTAGTGTGAAATATCTATGATGCTGACTTGCATGATAACATGGTATTTTTATATACCATCGTGTAATTAAGTACCCTATCATAGCATTCTCGGTATAGTACGGAGGTTGGGGTCAAAAGTCTTCATTATCCTTAACAATTACATACAGTGTAGCCTTATAAAGACCTACCGTAGGTATACTTTTATACCGCTATAATTTTAGCGCACTTATTTATTTATAACCAGTATAGTTTTAGTAGCACTAGCAGCTCTAGCCCTTATAGCTATAGCGCATCTATTAACTACGAGCGCTATATTATAATGGTTGGTTATAGTAGTATTAAAGTATACCTACGGTAAGCCTTATAAGACTGCACTGTATATAATTGTTAAGGATAATGAAGACTTTTGACCCCAACCTCCGTATGTCACACTAGAAGCGGCTAGTATAAGTAGCCGCCGACGGCTAGCAGCTGCAGGAAGGGCCGGGAAAATGTGCCGGATTCTCGTATAGCAAGATATAGGTTATCGATTGTTCTACACTTTCTACCATTGTGCAGAATGCGACAGCAGAGTTAGCCGCTTTACTTTAATGCCTCAAATTCTCTACACAGCCACATCTGACAGTGAGATTTCGCCTCATAGCCACAACTTTGGTTGAACCCACCCATATTGCTCCCTATATCGCTAGACCAACAGATACAGATGTGCAATAAATAATAGGTTGGTCGAGAAATACGCCGTATACGTATGCGTAATAGACATACTTTGGTCACAATTGTTAAGCGAATCGGTATAGGCATCGACATCACCCAGCCTTAGTTAGGTTACAGAGCAGTCTGATCAACCCAGTTACACTTAAAAGTTATTGAAATTACTATACAAACAAACCGTTATGCGCTTAAGATACTGTTTGAAGCAAGATAAGTTAGGTTGAGGTTGACGGTCTCTCTTACTCACCTACAACTACACGCTATCGTGAATTACATAGGCCTATTGGCATAGATAAAACTCATTACAATTGGGAACTGACAAGACGGTCATACGCCATTACTACTAATTAGCAGGTGTCAGTATGGTATATAATTCAGTTACATCAGTCAGATCGGGAAGCGCCGTTGAAACCACACACACCTCATCCTTTCATTTCATTGATAAAAGCCACTCCATATCCGTATATGTCTGGTGTACGAATCGCTTACCCACACAAGAATCCATTCGCCTACTTACTCATATGTATATCCTCCAAGCCGACCTTCTTCTCTCATCCGCTACACCTCCTCTCACTCAGACATGAAATCTCAAGCCGGGGTAACACTGACTAAACAGCCGTGCAGCATAGACAAGTTAATTCCCAATTTTTGAATTGGGGGCCGGCCATCTCGCCGCTCGATCGCCTTGAACGCCTGCAACAAGCGAAACGTGATCAAGGCCATCTGCGTCAATGCGAACTGCTGCCCAATGCAGATGCGTGGACCCGCGTTGAACGGGAGATACTCGAATCTAAATTTTTTTTAAGATGACTAAGTTAGCGAAACGATGTTCTATTTAACTAACTATCATGGAGAAAGGGAAAAAAGAAAAAAGAGAAGAACTCACGTAACTCTCAAATCCTCCCACCTCTCAGGTCGGAATTCCTCGGCGTCAGCACCGAATATATCCTTCCGCCGATGCATGATCCAAGGGAGATATCTCAGACTCGTGCCCTTGGTGACGAAAACAGGTGACTTGCCGTCCGCCCCGCCACCCCGGGGCAGGATAGTATCGCGGACAGCTTCTCTCTGATTCGACGCCACAGGGGGGTTGAGCCTCAGAGCCTCCTTGAGCACCCAGTTAAGGTACCTCATGTTCCGAAGATCCTCCCACGTCGGGTTCTCCCGGCCCAAGTCCCGTATCTCCCCGCGGATAGTGGCTACGACGTCGGGCCGGCGAGAGAGCTCGAAGAACAGGTAGGATAATACGCTGGTCGTCGTGTCGCGGCCGGCAGTGAATATGCTAAGAACTAACATGGAAAGAAACATGAGTAACGATGGTGTCTCTTTTGGTGAAGGCAGGCTCGCTTCCGAGATGGGGGATTGACACGAGATATGATGGGGAGGAGGGGGAGGAAAGGGAAGAAAAACTCACGGTGGTCACGGATCACTTCGTCCGATTCCCCCGACTTGATTAGCTCGTCGAGGAAAACGTACTTTCCACCTTCCCCGCGATGCGAGTTCTTCTCGGGATGATCGCGTATATCGCTCACAAACCGCTTGACGAAGGCCCTCATAAAGCGCGAGTACTCGTCCAGCTCGGGATCGGACCTAAGCTCTATAGTTGGCTGGAATCAGTGCTTACTCTCTCTCAAAGTTTAATCGGCATGACTTTCGAGACTTTGGAATGCTTCCAAGACACACCCGTTGCCCTAGAAGTATATTTTGCCTCCAGCAAGCTACTTTAAAAAGGAAAGAAATGATCTCAGGGGTAGCGTACGGGTTAGCCAGCCCAGACGGGCGCGCCACGCGATCTTCTGCATGGACTCGTCGAAGTATTTGCCGAACTTGTAGCTGTCCGCGGGCGCGGAGCCCTGCAGATCAGTCGACTGGCCAAACATGAAGTCGGAGATGCTATCCGTCGTCATCATGGAGAATAACGCCTGTAGGTCCAAGATGGCCCTCGCGTCTTCGGCCGTGGCGGCCCGGATGCGCGCGATGAGCTTATCCACGTGTCGGTCGACGCAGGCGAGGTCCGATATCTGGTCTCGCACGAATGCTGGACGTAGGATGGCGCGCGAGTGCTGCCATTCGGCACCGTTGGTCGTGAAGATGGAGTCTGTATGCGTGCGTGGCTTGTTAATCGTACACATACATACATAGAGGGAAATATATTGCCAAGCCTGCCTGCCTCATGTATGTTGCCCCCTGTATGTAGGCAAGCGTGTGTATGTCTCATCCATGAGTGAACGTGACCTTTCCAACAACCAAAACGAACGAGTCGAGAAAATAAACCAAACAAGCACACTTACGCCTCCCAAGGACCGGCAAGAAGCTCTTGATGCGCATATCCGGCAACGCCCAATCCTCAAACCGCGAACTAAGCACCGCCTTGACATTCTCCGGCTCGTTGGTAGTAATGCAGGACGTCCACTCGGGGAAGACGCCATGGACGAAGGTATGCCCCATCCTCTCGAGAGTTTCTCGTCTCTTCTGCAGCATGAGATGCCGTTTCAGCGCCTGCGCCGTCTCCACGAGATACCGCAGGCCAAGAAGGTCATTTTGCGGGTACGTTGGGACCGGCTTGCACCCGTGCCGTGCCGCTTCAACGTAGTACTCGTGCTCAGCGCGTAGGGGGCCGAAGACGTAGACCGCGAGGGCGGCGAGGAGAGCCAGCGGGACTTGGACACGGAACTGGAAGAGCCGTGCCATTGCTAAGACCACGACGGCCAGACTCGCGGCGTAGTACCGGAGGCGTGCAGCGCGGGGGAGCGAGTCGACAGCGTCGCGTCCGGGCTTGGAGAACAGCATTGTCGGTGATATTGCGTTATCTCGTAGGAGAGGCCACCTTTCCGGGATCAATGTCAATACTAGGAGATGTTAGCAATCCTTATATCGTCTCACCCGTTGACAACATCGATATTGACACTCACACTGCTACCAACGCTGATCCGACCCCGACACCGAGCCCGACACCCGATACGAATACGGACAATGCTACTTATGCCAATCAACCGTGCTGACCCCTTATTCAGAGCGCAATAGGCAATTAGGCAGGCAGGCATACCTCTCACCCAGGTTCCTAAGCCGCCAAGCTGGTTAAGTAAGACAACGCGAGTCGAGCCAAGTCCAGGTAACAAAGCAGGGTAAGTAAGTCAGCTGAGGAACGTCCCCCACGTACCCCATGTTCTCCGAGAGGAAAATATAGTAGGTAATAGTCAGTTGAGGGGTTCAGTACTACCAACTACCTACATAGGTAAGATTTCCCTACAGCTCGCTGACATGTGACGGCACCTTAGTTTGATATGGCAGAACTAGTCTATGTATCTGAGCAACTCAATGTCAACTAACTATGCTACAAATGATGAGGAGCTTCCTAGTCTTGGCTAGGTATATTCTACTTTTACACTATCGCGGGTGCATTAAATCAAACGCATCAATTCGAAATATGAAGGATAACCAAGCAAGCATATATTACCAACCCACTTTCAACTTTATGCATACCTGGCTCCTATGTACACATGGATTGACTCACTCACCTACTTTGAGTAATTTTTACTCCAGGTATATGAACTACAAGTTGCCATCATATTTGTTCACTCTATACCAATAAAAGACGTTCGGGTTATAAGTCGGTTATAAGCATTGGGATCAAGTTATATTTTCGTCCCGTCTGGTCTTCTATGTATCATCATCCCTCTCCATCCGTATCTATTTAATCGTTTTGTATCTACTTCGCAAACAGTGGCTTACCCCTCTCACATGAATCATAACACATGTAAAATATTTGATTTTATCAAAATTCTTGTAAACTCGGCAAATAACCTTCAGAATCCCATACGTGTCTGTCTGAGCTACCCTAACTAGCTAACTAGCTAGCTAGTCACTCGCCATGCCACGCCACGCTGAAGTGTTTGTCTCCATGTAAATGCCTGACAAGACTGCTGATAGACATGAGTGCCAAGACTCCTAGAAGTCTATGCAATTGACCGTCACCGAAATGGAAGACGGAGGGAGAGAAAAGGAGAAAAGGAGAAAAGGAGAGAGCGAAACACCACGAAACACCACAAAACACCTATGCCCTCGCCTAAAAATGAATATAATAGATGAACGCAGATGACGCCATTTCCATGCAATGCAGTGCAATGCACAAAGAACGGATGCAACCAAAACCGACCCCTCACCAAAATAAAACATATGCTTGCGAACTGAGCTCCCCTCAGTCGTGCAGGACCTGTTCGTATGCTAAATGATGTCTCTAATCATGATCATAGTCTAAGCCGCCGATTTTCGTTCGCGACAAGTTTCGTGACGTTAAAAAAAAAGAACCGACCGAGATGCGGGCTCGGACGTCTGTCTAGTTGACAGGACAAAATGCAAATTCGTACGATTCATCCCATAATCATCAATATGGCCCGAGGAGCTGTCGTCGCGCGGTATCGGCGATAGAACAGCGAATGCAAAAACACGATGGGTATCTCGAAAGCAAAAAAAAGGCTTGACCGTCCCAGTTCCATGACCGACCGTTACGGCGGAGGAATCCAATCGCAAGAAAATACAAGGAGAACCACCCCGATGCCACCCTACTACCATCATGCCGATCAATGTCTCTTCTGATCGTTGCTAGCCGATGCATTCTTCGTGCTTGACGACATGTGGTGGTGTGGATGATGGTGATGGCGGTGTTCATGATGCTGGTGGTGGTGATGGTGATGATGGTGCTGCTGTCGCATTCTTTGGCGGCCACGACGCTCCTCATGCTCTTCTTCCACGGGATAGCCGAGCGACTGTCTCTCCTCCTCGTACCACGCGCTCAGGCTCTTCCCGCCGAACATGAGATCTTCGTCGTCAATGACGATGGGTTCCATCCAGGCATTGCCGCCGTGTTGCTGCTCCGATACGTCAACGTCGGGGAGGTAGTAGTACTGCGCGTCATCTGGCGGCGGGTGAACGGGTGCTGTCGTGGTAACCATTTTGAGAGGCGAAGGGCCGTGAGGGTTCTGTGACGATGAAGATGAGGACTTGGAGGGTTTGTGCAACGTCTTTGGGGAGCGATGGGGCGATGACGGGGCGTGCGGCGACCGGAGACGATGGCTCTGTTGGCTGTGTTGCGACGCTGGCCCGCTGTGAGAGTGAGACTTGTGGTGTGGCAGTAACTCCTGCGGTTGGTCTCCGTATTGCAGTGTTGGCTGTGGTTGTAGTTGTAGTTGTGGTTGTCGATGGTGATGATGTCGTCGTTTATTATGCTCGTCAGAGAGACGCGGGCTGTTTCGTGTCATGGGCAAGCAGGTAGTGTAAATCGATGTGGAGAGATGTTGGGACGAGGATGGATAGTAGTAGGTATAGCAGCGGTGAGACAAGGGACTATATATATATATATGTGTGTGTGTGTGTATACACGTGTTACGTATGGTCTGGTGTATCACTCGTGTTGTATGAAACAGAGACACGAGAACACATAGAGACGAGAGGGAGTCAGAGAAAGAGGATGTTCTATTTCGCTCCCCTTGTTTTTTTTTTGTTTTTTGTTTTTTTGGTTTGTTTTTTATTCCGTCTCTTTGGTGCGACGCGTGGCAGGTGACGGTTGGGTGGTATTGGTAAATGGCTTGGTATTGCGTTGGTGGTGGTGTTGTGCTGCTTGGTGTCGGTGTTGGCAGATGATGACTTATATTTGCTGGAATGTGACAAGACGGTGACGGATCTTCATGTCAGGGTTGAGCTTATAAGGGTACTAGTAGAGTGGTCGGTCACGTCAGGGGAAGAAGGCAGTCGGAGGGGTCACCGCAACATCATATAAGTTAAAAAAAAAAAAAAAGACGGGAAAAACAGGGAAGGAGGGAGGAGAGGAAAGCAACGTAATAATAAGAATAATACTCTTAGTGTAAACAGTCTACTGCTAATAAGACGGAGGAAGAGGCAAAAAAAAAAAAAGGCTGTTAGGCTGACGCGAGACCGGGCTCTGGAAGAGTGGGCTGCCGAGAGATATTGACAGCTTGTGGAAGGGTCTTACCTATCTCGACAGCAGGGCACTGCGCACGCTAATGGTGGGGGAGGGGGGAGAAGGCCCGGGCAAGTGCTGGACTGTAGGAGTGGTGTGGGTGTGGGTGGGGCTCGGACAGTACCGTTAGGTACAGGGAGCCGTACTGTACGAGGCGGGATACGGTAAATGCGGGGGAGGGGATGGCGCCTAGGTGGGGCGTGGACTTCCAGAAAGGGGAAGTGCTTCACTCAGCTTCCACCAGCCGGAGGGGTACGTGCTGTACAAAAAAAGAAATGGCCAAAACGGTTTGCAAACGGGGCAAATAACGGAATGCAGGTAGAGCTGGAATGCATGTAGATAGTACCTATACACCTTTCTCTCTCTCTCTGCACTACACACACACACACACACCTTTGCCTTGCAACCTTGGAGTGTTGTGGAATATGACACATCTCCTTTGACATCGGCTTGCTCGTATAGGCATCTCTAATTTGGCGATAGGTAGATAGCAGTAGGCAACAGGCAGACCTTCGATACGGACATGCCATTGAAATTTTTTTTTTTTTTTTTTTCGTAAGAGTTGGAGACAAAGGGTTGTGGGCGATAGCCCACGTTTGGTGTATTGCAGGGAGAGAGCGAATTATTTTGGTAGAGTAGGTAGAGCCAGCCGACGAAAATAGGGAGGCCCGGCTATAGGCATGACAGAGAACGGAGAATAGAGAAATAATTACTAAGTAACGAATACGCAGGCGCACGAGCGCAAGCACAGGCATGCAGGAGGGAAGTTGAAACACAGCCTGAAGAGTGCTACATCGAGAGAGAAACAATGCCGCAACATATATCCGGAACTAGATACTGCACAGACTCTTCAGGGAAGGGGAGAGGGCACAAGAATTTAAAAAAGAAAAATAAGAAAAGAAAAAAGGAAATTCGTCACAGTGGCGTCCGTCTGTCTACTAGATGAAAAGCTCATTCATTCATACGTGCATGTTTCCCCCATCTATCCACCGTAGCGAGAACAAGACCTACTTACTTACCTATACAAGTCTCAACTCGTACAACAACGATCTCTTGTGCGAAGGGATGAGTGTATTGACTGTATTTTGCGCTAACATGAATCCTTATATCACGATACATCAGGTACTCATACTGGTAGCTTAAAATAACAACAGAAGGGTTTGAGTATACAAGTCGTGATATACTTGCGTTTTCGTATAGAAGTGTTCAAAGAGCGAAGGTGCTTTTCCTTTTTACCTTTCGGCTTCCGGACACGAAAAGGCAGCCTATCTACATGTAGCATACACACAATGCCCAAATATGTATACTCTACTGCTACTACTACTACTACTACTACTACATAAATTATCCAAAGATGCCTCATAGAGAGGTCCTCGGTCGCCGTAGTAGTATATTGTCTCAGATAGTATACAGATGGCTATCCCAAAACGGCGATGAATACAGAAACGACTCGTCTGGGTCAATCAATGCTGCCTTTGGAAAGCCGCGCGGCGGGGGCATATGCTTTGATAGCCAACAATGGCGAAGGCGCATGAGTCGGTCCATGGCTCGCTCTTATTTCGGACTGCGTACAATATGCGTGGTCTCCTGCTTTGGCTGAGTTACGACGGGCTATCCAAGTCTTGCTGAAGATTTACCCGATTCGACTCGCACCAACGAACTGCCTATTTGATTTGTACTACGCCGCCGATCGTATCCCCACGGGGGAAGAATAGTGGCCTGATGCCAGCAGTGAAACTTGGGTGAATCGCTAGTATATAAGTACATATACGACTCTACTGTATCTACATACTTGTATGAATGAGAAATCTGTAGGCAAAAGGGATAGACCATGTTATTTTCTATTTTTTTCTTTTTCTCTTTTGCCTCCTTGTCTTTGGTGTTGGATTCTTAATCTACTATGTAGGTAATTTACCCAACATTTTACCGAGCTTCAAAGTCCCTCGCCTAGTGTAGGTAGGCCGACTGGGCATCGTAATGCCATGTTCGGCATAGTCGTTTACTAAACCTACTTACACCACATTATATTACATGACATGTGCATTACCTATCTTCAATATAATGCTGTAGGAAGGTAGAGAGATATTCTTCGTCCTCGACTGTTCGCGACTTTACATTTCCCGTCTCAATACCGTCCGCTCCAATCTGCTTACACCACGCACAGGTCGGCCCTTTCAGCTCGGACCCTTCACAGCCTCAGCACCGAACGGTCGGTCGGTCTAACCTAGGTTACGTGTGTTATGTGTCTGTCTACGGGCATGTATTGATTAACCCTACGTGGACGTGGACAGGGCTGGGTTGTTGGCCTTCTCTGACGGCCTAGGCCCAGGCAGGCCGAAGTCTCGACATCCAGAAACATCCACTCATTTATTACAGGCATCGATAGTGGACAGATGCTCAGCGATGAATGGCCCGAGCAAGCGAGGATGAGGCTCCCCCCGGACGCTGACGGCCAACGCGCCCACAGATTATCCGCACCACCGAGGCCATTGTCTGTGCAAGAGTATGATACTAGTTCCGGCACCTATCATTTTCCACGAGGCTACCGACTGCCACTTTTGCTGTTATCGAACGAATATTGACGCATGCGTGCATGCATGTCGTCGGCGTATTTGTTCACGCTCCTTTTCCGGCTCAGGATAGAGCCAACTAATACCTACATTTGTGCGTAGTTATTTTGAGGCTGGTAGAAGACCAGAGAGTATTTTGATATATGACACTTCTACCACGGCGTATCTGGTACATCCAACTCGACACGGTATATTTCGACATGCCTTTTCTAGTCTACCCTTAGTGCAGATCTAGTACTTGCTGTGGGTGTGGTGTGTGGTCATGTCGGATCGTCTCAGGGATTGTGCAGCCCGTGAACAATAGCACTGTATCCATCCATCCCGCCCTGGCGACCCTCCGTATCTCCTAATGTAAGGGTCCCCGGAGGGAGGGGACCGAGTCAAGACCGCACGGTCAGCCAACGAAAAAAACAAAACAAAATAATAATGAAAAGAAGAGAATCCGAATTGTCCCGACTCAACTGCCGCGTTTACGAGACAACATTGGTGTATCTACATATAAGTAGATCTTGCGCCGTTGTTGTGGCAATCGATCCTTGGCGTCATGATGAAAACTCTGAAGTACAAGTACCGTGCCTGGTCTAGCTCAACATTAAATCTACCACTCACCGACTGCGACGGGAGGCAGTCCGAGGCTGATCGGTCGCCAACTGTTGCCTGTGCGACATGAGGCGACAGACATGACAAGACTCAGCTTGGCTACTTTGGGCCAACCGACATTGTCTCTTCACTACCCAGCTAGCCACATGGCCATCGATTGCCGGCACGTGCATGCATACATCGCGACCTCTATCCTGTACTGAGTATACCTAGCCGATAGATAATTATCTATCTAGCAATTAATTATCTATCTATATATCTTTCTTTATCTATCGTGTGACCAAGAGGTTGATGAGATGGGCATCCTCTAGACGTGCCAACCCCTTTATGTCCTACATTAGAACATTAGAGATAGATAAACAATCCGATAATAACCACGATGCTTGAAGCGAAGTGTCCAAATTACACCAAAAAAGTCTATAGAGAGTTAGGCGAGCTCTCGGTTCGCACATGCCATGTATACTCCGATCTATACTACCGATCTAGTATATATATACATATATATATAAATACACCCGCATGTGGGTAAATAGCTAAGTAATAATGCTAATAATTCAACAAGGCCACTGCGTTCTCGAACCCAACGAGCCGCAGCACAGAACTATTTACAGATCTGTCAATGTAACTCACCGCTCTACATAGACGATTCTACCTGACGATAGGGTAAGCTGACACACTTGCTGACTATTTTTCTTAGCTGAGGTTCATTCCGCGATCGGTCAATACACTGCGACCAGCTAAACTGCCTTATCTATGCCTGCCTAGGTACATAGATTAATTACCTAACTGAGCAGGTGATTAGCAGCAACACTCTTATACGTGCTTTGACGAGCCTAGCAATTGCTGAGTAGGTGTATTACTTTTTGAAGATTGATCAACGATCCAATCCAAACGCAGCACCTGAACATTTCGGCTCGGGGTCTGCTTTCCTAGGCTCACGCTGATAGATCTTGTGATTATGCTATTTAAGTATGCTATTTATTACCAACCTACTAAATAGTAACTTACGTAGTAGTTATGGAATACCCCAGACCAGGGGTACGCATTTAGACAGGTCCACGGTGTATACAATCTACAATTACGTTTAATACGGTTTCTTGATCTTTTTCCTCCCACCCTAACCTCAAGTAGATAGGTACTTTTGCTACCGGTACTTGCTTGCATACGATGCGATGCATGATCTCGGGCCAGATCTTGTGTTACGACATGGCATAATAACACCATCATCCTCGTCCTCTGTTGGCCGGCTCTCAATTACAATGGAGAGGGGATTTGAAACAAAACACTTGTTCGTTATCACTAATTACCTACTATCATCAATTCAAATTAACACATAGACCGCTAATTAGGTATCTACTTAAACATATACCTACTTAGATATATGGTAGGCCTCTACTAGCATAGGTATAGTAGCATTCCGACATTCTCCATTTTCCACTTCGTCCTTTGTGTTTAAAACTCACCCGCCCAACCTAGGTTAGCCGCTCGCTTCACGAATCACCTATTATACGTCATAGTGGGAATTGCGTAAGAAGCGAGGACTGCCAAGCGTGGTATCTGTTCTTGTCCTCATTCTGTAACGTGATCTACCTACTTAGTAGGTACCTCAATTATAGGTATATATAGATAGAACCGGGATCTATCTACACACATACGCAGTCTGTCTAGGGTATCCATCTGCAGCGAGCAAGCTTACAGGGTCGGGTAACCAAGCTTTTCCCTCCCCTGAAATGCTCATGCGAAATAATGAGGTAAGACTTCCTACGCACATATACTAGGGGGTCCGAGAGGGGTAACTGTTCAAAAACGAATTTTTGTATAGGTATACACCTAGGTAAAATTAAAATTGCAATAATAAGGAAATTAGTGGGTATACTGGGTACAAGCAAGGTATGAAAAAATACTAGTACTTAATTAAGCTTAGCGTTATCGATAGGGTCACGCTAAACTAAAAAAGGTAATAAATAAAATTATATATAGTTCGAAAGAGAAAAATCCGAAGATTTTAAAAATAATAACCATTTTTTAATAACTATTTTATTTAATTTATAAATACCGTTTAAAGTTAAGGATTTTAATTAAATAATTTTTTAATATTTTTTTTTATTTTTAATATAAACTTTTTAAAAAAAATAAAAATTTATATTAAATATAATAAAAATTAAATATTTTAAAAATAAAAAAAGTTTATTTTTATAATAATTAAATAAATTAATAAAACTTATTTTAAATAAATTTTAAAATTTTTTTATTAATAAATATATAAATATTTATTATTAATAACTTAAATAAAAAAATTATTAAAAAAAATAATAATTAAATTAATATTTATAATATTAAAAATATTATTATAATTATATATAAATATATTATTAATAATAGTTTAATTATTTATTTATTAATATTAAGTTATTTTTTTTTAAAAAATTTTTATTTTAAAATTAATTAATTATTTTATTATTACTTAATCGTTTATATTTTTACTTTAATTTAAATTAATTATTTTATATTTATATATATAATTATATAATAATAAAAACGTAAAAAAAAAATATTAAAAATTTAAATAAATAATAAATATTAATAAATTAAATAAATAATATATATTAATAAGTTAAAATTTTATTATAATATTATAATAATAAATATAATATTATATATATAAAATATTAATATATATTTTTAATAATTAAATATAATTATTAATATATTTTTTTTAGTTTTTTAATAATTATTTTTAAATTATTTTATATGTTAAATAAGTTATATATAATATATTATATATTAACACGCGAAATAAAATACAAGTTTATTATATTATATTTAATTATATATATTTAAAAAAGTAAAAAAGAGTTTATTTATATAAAGTAAAATCTTTTCTTTTATAAAAGAAGATTTTACTAGCGTATAAGCTAAATAAAAAATAAAAGATAAAATACTTAAACTTTATATATAACTTAATAATAGCTTTATTTTTATTAATTATATAAAATAGCTATTATAATTAATAGCTATTAGTTTTAATACTAGCTATTTTTTTTTTTAGTTATAATAATATCTTATATAGCTTGTAGCTATTATATAGTTATAAAAAAAAAACTTTAGTTTAAATTTAAACAAGTGGTTTTAAAATTAATAAAAAATTAAAGCTTATTAAATAGTTATAATAATAATTATAGCAGGCTTTAATAAACGCAGCTATATTAAACAAGTTTATATTTTTAGCGTATAGTTTTAGCGTATAAAAGAAAAAAAAAATTTTATATAGTAAAAAAAAAAGTAAAAGTAGTTATATAAGAAAATTTAAGCTTTCGGCCTACTTTTTTATTTTTTTATTTTTATTTTTTTTTTTTTTTTTCTTTTATATAGTTGTTAACTTTTAAAAAAAAGCATATACCGCGCGCATATACTTTATATATAACTTTAAGTTCGCTTTATATAAGCTTTTATTTATATAATAAGCTTATTAATAAATATTAAAGTTTTTAACGCTTAGTTTAATATTTTTTTAATAAGCGTGTTAGCTAAGTTATTTTTACTATTAATTTATTATATTTTAAAAATTTTTTTTTTTTTATATAATTTTTTAAGCAATATAATATTTATTATTAAACGTTTTTTTTACGTTATATTTAGCTTAACTAAGCAGTTATATAATAACTTTAAATTAAAATATAATATAGCTAAAATAGCCGGTATACTTAACGTAATTATTATTTATTAAAATATTATATAAAGCGTAATTATATTATTAAAACTATTAATTATTTTATATAGTTTATTAGCTAATATATTTTATATTATTTTTTTATATTTGCTTAAATTTTAATATATAATATTGCTTTTAATTTTAAAGCTAAGATTTTTTATTATATATTACTTTATAGCTAATATAATAATAAAACTAAATTAAAAGGTTATATTAGCGTTATTTATAAAAGATTTATTTATAAAAATAAACAGCTTTATATAATTAAGGTTTAAAAATATAAAAATTAAGCTGCGTTTAATATTATTAATTTATTATTTAATTTTTTAGTTTAAAGTATTAATATTATATAGCTTAAGGTTTATTATTTAAACAGCTATTAATAAATTATATGCTGCTTTAAATTAATAAATAATATTAATATAAGCGTTTTACGAGCGCTAAAAAATATATTATTAAATAATATTTTTTATATAAAAGTTAATAAAAGCTAGTTGTTTAATTTAGCTTTTTTAAATTAAAATAATATTTTTTTTATATAATAATATAATTTACTTTTTATTAAATTTTATAAAATAGTTTAGCTATAATATTTTTTTTAGTTTTATATAAAATTAAGTTTGCTTTAGTTTTTATTTTTTTTTTATTAAAAAATTTAAAATTATAAAACTAAAAATATTATTTATTTATAGTTTTATAATATTAAATTTATATAAAAGTTTTTTAATAAACAAAAAATATAAATTATATATAAAAATAATTATTTTTAGCTTTTTATAATAATATTAATAATAGGTTTTAAACTAGTATAGCTTTAACTTTATTAATTTATATAGTAGTTATATAATTTAAAAAATAGTTTTTTTTAAATATTTTAATTTTAGCTCCGATAATAATTATGCAAATATTTTTTAAGCTAGCTTATTTTTTAATTATATATACGCTTAAATAATATTATATAGTTTATTTAAAGCTTAAAAATTATAAATTAATAAAAGTTTTAAAGCTAAAAAAAACTTTTAGCTTATTTATTAAATAGTTAATAATTATATTAAAACTATTTTTTTTTAGCGTTATTATAGCTTTATATAATTAGTTATAACTTTTTATATAGCTTAGTTATTTTTTTTTTAATTTTTTATATAAGCTATAACTTAAAAATATAAATATTATTATATTTTATAAGGTTATACTTTATAAATTAAAAAACGCCTTATGCGACTAAGTTATTAATTTTTATAGCGTTTAACTTTTTAAATAAAGCTTTAAAAGCTATAATTATATTATTTACGCGTAGCTTAACTATAAAAGCATAGTTTTTTTTTTTAAAAAGTTAAAAATAATTATTTTAATTATTATATAAAAGTTTAAAAATAGCTTATTTTACAAAGTTTTTTTTTTTTTTTTTATTATACGATAAAGTGTTTAATAATCTAGATTTTATTTGTTATATTATTTGCTTTTAATACTATAGTTTTTTTAATTATATAATAATATAGCTTAACTTAAATAATATAAAATTATATAAAGCTATTTATTAACTTAATAATTATATTAAATTTTTTAATAAATTAAATTTTATATAAACTATTTTAATTTTTTTTTTTGCGCTATATTAATATTTTATTTTAAAAAAGCAAAAAAAATATATTATATATAATAAGCTTATTATATTTATAAATCACGTGGTTAATTTTAATTTTAGCTTTATTTTCGCGCAATATTTTTATAGCTTTTTTAATAGCTTTTGCTTTTTATATAATATTAAATAAAAAAAATAATTTTTAGCTAATTTTAAAATATGCTTTAAAAATTAATAAAGTTAATATAAATTTATTTAGTTTAGCTATATTATTTAATATTTTAACTATTATTTATAAAATTAATTTTATATTTATATAATAGCTAATTTTAGCTTTAAAAATATTATATATATAATAAAAAGGTTTATAAGCTTATTTAA